>BLBF01014037.1:2605-16171 GCA_015471245.1 Laticauda colubrina
TGTATATGTATATGTATATGTATATGTATATGTATATGTATATGTATATGTATATGTATATGTATATGTATATGTATATGTATATGTATATGTATATGTATATGTATATGTATATGTATATATGTATATATAAATATATATATATATGTGTGTTTTCTTAGGTTTTCGCGGGTACTTACATGTGTGCTGTTTAGCTTCCTTTGGGTATTATCCCACGTCATTGTAGTTCTGTTAAAGTTGTAGCAACGTTTCAGCAGAATCTCATCTGCCATCATCAGGCTTCTGTATGGATATGGGTCTTACAGCTCCTGGTTTTAAATTTGAGGCTGGTCTATTCTGATTGGTTGGGAGCCTGGACCTGTGTTCATTGGACTTGGAGCTTGATTGATTGGTGTCTCTGGTTTCCTCTGTTTCCTCTGTCTGTTCTGTGGCTTTGATTGGCTGGCAACACTCTGTTCTTGTGTTGGAGGCTTTTAGTGCAGCTTGGCTCCGTGTGAAGGGATGGCTGCTCTTCATTAGCAAGCTGCTATTCATTAGCAAGCTGGGTTTCACCTGGGTGCCTGGTGGGGGGGTTGAGTTGGAGCTATCAGAGGGAGTCTGTTTTTGCCCAGGTGTTTGCCTGGCTTGTGGCATGGAGATCTTTCTAGCCTGCACTCTCTAGCCTGCACTCTCAAATATATATATATATTTGCTATAAGTGGGAAGGGAGAGGAAAAGAACTAACATTAAGATTTTCTAGGAGGAGGCTGCTTGGAATTTACAAGATTAGAGCGAAATTGTAATAAAACTTCTAAAAGATGTATTTCAATTGGAGCTTTATAACTGAACTATAACCCCAGGAAGAGAAAATATAAAAAGAAGAAAGTGCTAAATGAAACAGACTGTGTGTATTTGGATTTTTGGTGACTTTGGGACTTTTTGGAAATTACTATTTGAAAGACTAAAAATATTTGGGCTGGTTAAAAAAACTTTTTACAATGGCACTACTTGTTGATGAACTGAAAATTGAATTTAAAAAGCTAAAAGAAGAGGACTAAGAAGGGAAGAGCTCTTCTGGATCTGTTTTCCATTTTTTAAAAATGGCGATTTATACCTATCAGAAACTACAAGAACAAGAATATTGCGATGAAGAAGAAGCCATCTTTAATGAACAAACAATTTTAGCTGGGAAAGAAAAAGGAAAGAAGGGAACAAGAATGGAGAATTTAAGATTTAAAAAAACAACCAAAAAAGGGAAAAAAATAAGATGAAAAATCGATATAATGTTAGAAAGCAACAGAAAAGAGAAATACAGAAGAAGGTGGAGATCAAGAAGGTGGAGATTAAGAGACAAGGGGGTAAAAAGACAGGATTGCAGAAGAAAGGAAGGGAAAAAGGGAAGAGAAGTTACAAAGGTTTCAAACAAGATGTAAAGAATCAAGATCTATTCAGAGATAGTGGGTAAAAATATGATGAAAAAAGTGATTCTGCAAAGTACATAAGATGTATTGTATTTATATTTGAAATAATGTTAGAAAATTGGATTTAATAATTGAGTTTAATTTGTTGTGGATTATTGTTTTAACTATATTATAAACTTATTATTCTCTTTTATTTTATAATACAGTAAGGAGTTTCAGAATGTACTTAGCAGAACCAGAATGAAAAGTATATATTATTTTAAGTGTTAAATCTAGGGGAAAGATTTTAAAGTGTTATACTTTAATCTGTGATTACAGGAGAATTTCTGTGTTAATGAGAAATAGAAAATTGAAATAGAACAGACAAAAGACAGACTAAGAGACAAGGGGTAAAGGCAGGATTGGAGAGGAAAAGAAAGGACAAAGGGAAGAGAAGTTACAAAGGTTTAAAACAAGATGTAAAGAAACAAGATCTATTTAGTGATCCTGGGTAAAAATATAATTAAAAAAGAAAAGTACACAAGATTGCATTGTATTTATATTTGAAATAATGTTAGAAAATTGGATTTAATAATACAGTTTAATTTGCTATGGATTATTGTTTTAATCATATTATAAACTTATTATTCTTTTCTATTTTATAATATAGTAAGCAACTTCAGAATGCACTAAGTAGAATCAGAACAAAAAGTATATATTATTCTGAGTGTTAAACTTTGGGGAAAGATTTAAAGGTATTATATTTCAATCTGTGATTACAGGAGAAACTTTGTGTTCATGAGAAAAGATAAATAGAAAACTTAAATAGAAGAAGAAAGAAAGGGAAAAAGGGAAGAGAAGTTATAAAGGTTTAAAATAAGATATAAAGAAACAAGATTTATTCAGAAATAGTGGGTAAAAATATGATTAAAAAAAGAGACTCTGCAAAAGTACATAAGATTATATTGTTGTATTTATACCTGAAATAATGTTAGAAAACTGGATTTAATAATAGAGTTTAATTTGCTATGGATTATTGTTTTAATTTTATTATAAACTTATTATTCTTTTTTATTTTATAATATAGTAAGTAGCTTTAGAATGTACCAAGCAGAATCAGAATGAAATATATATATTATTTTAAGTGTTAAATTTAGGGGAAAGATTCAAAGGTGTCATACTTCAATCAGTGATTACAGGAGAAATTTTGTGTTTATGAGAAAAGATAATAGAAAATTGAAATAGAACAGACAAAAGAAATATGTATAATGATTTAAATTGAGATGAAATAAATAAAATAGAATTAAGAGAGTGAAAAGAGGGGAGAAGCTATATAGAAAATGTAGAATAGTAAATAAGATATGAAATTGGATAAAAAGTGAGCATGAATTTTGAATCTGTCTGTATAAAAAGATGTAACCCAGGACTTAAGGCCCTGTCACACTTCCCAACGGATGCAAAACAGACACAACGGACGAGCAAAATGTTCCATCCGTTGTTATCCGCTCTCAAAAGGGGCAAAAATTTGAATAACCGGAGCGGATAACACGGATGGGGGGAGGACGCAGAGCGGATGGAAAGCGGATACAGAAGCCCAGCAGATGGAAGCGGATGGGAGCGGATGGCACATCTGCTAGGCTTCCAGGGGACCTCAGCAAAGCGGACACGGAATGGATACAGCGGATGCAGAGCGGATGCACAGCGGATGAATCGGATGCACAGCAGAAGCCTAGCGGATGCACAGCAGAAGCCTAACGGATGCCGAGCGTTAATTGCGCATGCGGGGAGGATGCATTGCGTAAGCCCCGCAGATATAAAGGGAAGCAGCTCGGAAGCAGGTCACCATTGAGAGGAAAGACCTGCTGCCGGACGGATTGACAGCCTTCCCTGCCCTGCCTGCATGCCTGCCTGCAAGCCTTGGTTCCTGCCTCCCTGCCAGTCTTCCTGCCAGCCTTGGTTCCTGCTAGCCTCCCTGCCAGCCAGCAACCCCACAACCATGCTGAAGCACAGCAAGCCTCAGCCATCTGCTGCCAGCCCTTGCAAGAGGGACAGGGCTACCATCCCGCCCCCTGGCCCACACTCTGGTTCTGCTGGGGATTCTGCAGCACGGGCTCGCTCTTCTGGGGTTGGGGCTTCTGCTGCTTCTGCTTCTGGAGGAGCTGATGACAAGCACTCCAGCACCACCACCTCCACAGCACCTGTACCCTTCACCCCTGAGACTGAGCGACCAAGAGGAATGCCAGAGACTCATTTTTGTTTTATAGCTTGTTGTTAATAAACTCTATTTTTGATTCACACACTTGCTTCATTTCTTTTTTTTTCATAAAGTCTTGCTGGAAACTTTGAGAAATGGTTTAAGCCTTTGCATGCTTGTGGGATGGGTTGAGATAGCTGTGGGATGGGCAGGGATACCTGTGGGATGGGCAGGTCTACCTTTGGGATGGGTAATAGCTGTGGGATAGATAAACTTCCAGTGCAAGCATAGTGGGACTGTATGGTCCACCCTCCCAGGTGCCACACCTATGGCCCTTTATTATCAATCACAATATAATCAATCATCCACACATGTCAACATAAACACAACTCTTTATTAAATGCCCTGTTCATTGTAGGGCCACTCAACATACATGGCCCAATCTCATCAGTGTGATGAGACAGGCTGAAGGAAGCATCCATTAAGCATCTATCATCCTGTCTTGCCACTCCACCGCTCCAGCTGGGGAGTTGCACCAGTGTTTCAGGAGGTTGCGCTGCTGCTTCCCTTCACGTGAGGTTCTGTTGGGGCCTTGCACATCCTGAGTGTCTATCAGGTTTCGCCCTTGCCTCCATTCCCCAGGCTCCATGTCCCCATTGCCTTGCTGGAGGTCCACGAGCCTGTTCTGCAAGACTGGGTAGCGGGTGCGCATGAGATTGTGCAGGATGCAGCAAGCTTCCATGATCCTCCTCACGGTCTCTGGGCGATGCTGCATGGTGGTGAGAAGTACCTGGAACCTGTTGGCCAGGATGCCAAAGGCATTCTCCACCACCCGCCTTGCCCTGGACAGCCTGTAGTTGAAGATCCTCTCTTCACGGGTGAGGCATTTGGAGGTGTAGGGCTTCATGAGGTAGATTCTGAGGGAGAAGGCGTCATCCCCCCCGATGAAGTAGGGCACATCTTGTGTGTCGTCGGGCAGGGGTTCTGGATCTGGGAAGCCCACGATGAGGTTGCCTTCCAGCTGCTCCTTGAGGTGACTGGCGTTGTATACCTGGGCATCTGAAGATGAGCCGCTGCCTGAAACATCAATGTACATGAACTTGTAGTCAGCATCGATCATGGCGAAGAGGATGATGCTGAAGAAGCCCTTGTAGTTGAAATAAGTGGACCCCGACTTGGTTGGTGCTTTGCAGGCCACGTGCTTGCCATCTATGGTTCCAACGGTGTGTGGAAAGTTCCACCTCTGATACCACTGCTCTGCAACTTTCTTCCATCCTTCTTCAGTGGAGGGGCACTGGAGGAGCTCCTCCTTGTATTCTTTGATGATGACCTGCACCACTTCTCTGATGGTGTTGGGTGGCACCCTCCAGCTGTACTGCATGCTCCTGTAGGTGGTCCCTGAGGCCAGGTGGCGCAGAGTGAGTGCCACCTTGAGCCCAGGTTCCAGGCTGGGCCAGAAGTTGGTGTTTGTCTTGGTCAACCTGGGAGTCAGGCGCTGCACAACTTCGTCAAACATGGCTGGAGGCATCCTCATGAAGTTCTGGAATGCCCGAGTGTCTTCGCTCCTGAGCTCCACCATCAGCTTGTTGTACAGTCCGTCCTCTGCTCTTCTGGCGAACCATCTTTGTACCCCGACGCTTCTTGGCCGCCCCTTTTTCTTCCCGTAGTAGAGTTCACAGAGCCTGTAGATGGCTTTGCACTGTTACAGAAGGATGGTGGCTGCCAAAAGGACCGTGTTATGATCCACGGTGGACATGACTGGATGCTGTGGAAGAGCAAGAGGCAGATGAAGGCTGCAGAGGTCCGCACCGCAGGGCTGCTGTTCTGAAAGTGAGATCCAGATGTGTTGCTCCCCCTTTTTATAGGCAAAATAGGTGTCCCTTTGCATCCTCTAGGCATCCTCTAGGCATCCTGTAGACATCCTTAATATCCGAGATAGGTCCCCTCTGCGAATGTTTTTTCCGTTTTAAACGCTTTGTTTCCACTAGGCATCCGTTCTGCATCTGTTCTGTATCTGTTCTGTGTCTGTTCCGCTTCCTCCCTGCTTCCGAGCGGATGAAGTTGCGCGGATGCGCAGCGGATGCCTAGCGGATATAGCGGATGCGTAACGGATGCAGAACGGATGCGTAGCAGATCCGTAGCGGATGCATAATGGACGAATTGGATACATTTTCCGCGCAAAAGTTTTGGGCAGCTCAAAACTTTCTGAGCGGATGAAACGTCAATAGACGGATGCTGGATGGATAGAGAGGAAGCAAAACAGAGGCAGTGAACGGATGGCAAGCTTTTTTGTCCGTTTTACATCCTCTTTGCATCCGTTGGTGCAGTGTGACAGAGGTTTAAGCTGCTTTCCAAAAAAAAGTTTGATGTTTTGATGTCTTGTGTTTTGTTTGTGTATGTTTATTGAAAACTAATAAAAATTAAAAAAAAACAACAAAGTTGTTAACCTAATCCTACGTAGCTTTTTCTCTGGTAATATCACGCTACTAACTAGAAAACATTTGCTAGACCAATACTCAAATACAGCTCATCAGTCTGGAACCCACATCATGTATCTGATATTAACATAGTTGAGAAAGTCCAGAAATATTTCACAAGAAGAATTCTTCACTCCTCTACTCGTTGCAGAATACCTTATGCCACTACACTTGAAATTTTAGACATAGACAATCTAGAACTATGCTGCCTTCGGTCCAATCTAAGTATAGTATATAAAATCATACATTGCAATGTCCTACCTGTCAATGAATATTTCAGCTTCAACCATAACAATACAAGAGCAAACAGTAGATACAAGCTCAAAGTAAACCGCACCCAACTTGATTACAGGAAATACGACTTCAGCAACAGAGTGGTCAATATCTGGAATACTCTACTTGACTTTGTGGTTTCTTCCCCAAACCCCAAAAACTTTAACCTTAGACCTTCTACTATTGACCTCACCCCTTTCCTGAGAGGTCTGTAGGGGGCGTGCATAAGCGCACCTACATGCCTACTCTACCTGTCCTATTGTTTTTTTTTCTTATTTGTATCCATTTCATGTATTCACAACCATGTTTATACTTATACTTGTTATCTAATAATTGCTTGACAAAATAACTAACTAAATAAAATAAAGATAGGCTGAAGATGCAGATGTATCTAGTTAGACTTGAACACATTTTATTATTTCTAATAAAATGAAATTCACTGTCGAGAAAAGTAAGGTTTTACACTTAGGCAAGAAAACCCAAATGTACACTTACAGATTAGGTGACACCTGGCTCAATAGCACTAACTATGACAGAGATCTTGGAGTCTGAGTGGACAATCCCTTAACTGTGAGCCAGCTGTGTGTGGTAGCAGGCAAAAAAAGCCATTGCAATTGACTGCAACTGAGGTCTCCCTGTTTCTTGTACAACTGGAGAAGAAGCTAAAAAGGTTTCTCTACAAAGAATCTGGGATACAGATGCAGAAAAAGATGTAGCAATCCTCAAATATTATCATAGGCCCCTTATTGGAATAGGATCCTTCAGTTGGCATTTGCACATGTTAATCTAGTGGCAATAAATTGTAGGGGTGATACAGTAATATAATTTATATTTTTATTGTTTTTTATATTTGTTTATTATTTTCCCCTATGATTCAATCTTGCTAATAATATTCTGCCTTTAATATTTTAAACAATGTCTAATTAGCAAACATTTCTAATATATTCATGAGAACCAGGTTGGACTTATTCAAATCTAATATTTTGGATTTAATCTGATGCCAAGTATAACGCAGCATTCTTCATTGCTTTTTCAGATCTGTCATAGAACTGTTTCAGAGGCTCTGAGTGATAAAAGCAAATTCCCCTTTTTCCACCAGATGCCCCCCAAAGAAGGATTCCAGTACCCAGCAATCGTCCTGCTGCTCCTCCATTTCAGATGGACCCTGATTGGTCTCTGCTTCAGACACAGAGAAGAGAGAGATTTTCATGAGGATTTTCCCTCCGATGCTTGTGAGGAATGGAATTTGCGTTGTTCTATCACAACAAATCTCAACAACTGGATATACAGCATCCCTCAGGGAGGCCGTCTATAAATGGAGACAAGTCAACATCTTTCTTCACTTTGTCGAATATGATTCCATCTTCCTTTCAATGAAACGCTTGAAGATTTGCAAGGATCCATTGAAAAGAAAGTCTGGATCCTCACAAATTTTGAAGGGTATACAACAAGTGAATGGAGACTTTTCGAATACGTACATAGTATTTGGAGGTTGGATTATCTGCCAAAAGAAAGGCCAATGGATGCTGCCTTTGAACCCAATTTCTTTCTGGAAGATCAGTTACAAGATCATTATTTCCACTGTTCTCTTTCCAAGCACGTCTTTTCTGTCAAAGGCCGCAGAAGATGCACCCAGAAAGCCCCACTGGCGACCCAGGAGAAAAAGAATGGGAGCCAGATTGGAAGTGCCTACCAGGATTACGTTCTCATGAGGACTCTGGTCCAGGCCATGAATGCTGCCTATTCCTCCAGATCAAGGAGGGGAAGGAAGGAGGGAAAAAAGAGTTTGAGGGCTCCAAGGCTGCAGCCATGGCAGGTATGTATGGGATCCTGGTAGGGATCCATTCATCTGCGATCCTTTGGAGAAGGAATTCGGAGGGGAAGGAGGGGAACCATCTCAGCAGATCTGGCCAATTCAATTACTCAGGGAACAAGGCTCCAAAGAGGAGATACCAAAGCATTTGGATATTTAGCATTGCTAATTCTTTTGTAAATGAATCTCTGTATGTGAGGGTTTGCGATGAGCATGGTGGGATTCCCCCTCTATTCCGTCCCACAGCATATGGATCTGTATGCACCTCGACAGATAGTTGGACCCCCTCTATTCTACTGAAAGGAAATGGACCCTGGTGTGGATCTGGAGGTTTTATTGTGAAAACAGGGAAACTGAGGAAACGCAAAGAGTGAGAATCAAATTTCAAGGTGAGAGAGGCAGCATGAACTAACAGCCAGCAAAGAAGCAGCTGAAACCTTTCCAGCAATGCTCCGTGTGAGGGACAGAGTCCGTCTCCAGAAGTCTCAGTTAAAATGGCTGCTTCCGCCTTCTCCAAAGCTGACAGAAAATGGAGTCTGGCTTCAGCACATCTAGTTCGGCTTCTCTGCCCCCGGCCACTAGGTGGGGCTAGAATAACAATAGCACAATATTTACCTGTTGTGGCAGATAAATTTGAAAGCGACCCTGAGACCATCTAGCACAACCCCTCCTCTCTGCAGGAATCCGAGATCAAGCTTCTCTGACTGATAATTGCTCAGTATTTGCATTCAGATAATCCATGAAGAGGAGACTGAACTGCTCTCCTTCACTGGCTCAGCTCGAAAACAGCTCATCCTTTTGGGATATTTTTTCCCCTCATTCATCCAAAATCTCCTGTCTTGTAACTGAATGCATTTTTATATGTCTGACACCCTGGAATGATAGTGAGCAAGTCTTACGCTCATGTGTAATGTGTGTCAGTGGTTGGAAGAGGGTGGCATCCTCCCTTCTCCAACCGAGAGATTGTGTCAGTTGGGAAAGGGGCTCCCAGACTCCTCCTGATCTTCAGTTCTTCTCCTTGTGGTCTTTCCTCCAGGCTAAGAGCAGCTCCTTTGATCTCGTCCTTGGCTTATTTCTCCCTCCCTGAAGTTCACGTAGATTCTGTGCAAATTTTCCTCCAAGTGTGGTGCCTGCAAGGGGATGTTTTCCGTGAGTTGGGGTCTCCCCAAACCAGAACTTTCACTTCCTGACACCCTTATCAGTGGTGGGATTCAAATTTTTCTACTACCGGTTCTGTGGGCAATGGCTTGGTGGGCGTGCCAGGGGAAGGAGATTGTAAATTCTCCAGTCAAGTTCCAGTTTTGAGCCTCTTCGGCGACAGACAGAAATCCGCGATCATGTATGGTTTCGGTCTAGGCTCGCCGCTAGAGTGCCCCGAGCCGGCTGGTTTCGGGGGTAAGCTATCCCGTAGAGGTGGTGAAGAGGGGGGGAGACTGCCAATGGGGTTGAGGAGAGCGGCATCTCTCCTCCTCAGCTGGCCATTATTCCCTTTCCCGAAGGCGGTTGCAGTGGTGGTCAGAAATGGCCACCTCAAAGAAGAACTCAACCAGAAAAGAATGTGCAGGAGGAAGATAAGAAGTGAAAGTTCTGGCTGACTGGGTTAAATTGCAAAAGCAACAACTAAGGTACCCTGGAATTTAAACTTTTAAAAAAGTAACATCGTTCCCAAAGAAGATTCGGAAGCAGCAAGGGAAAGTGAAAAGGGAAAAGTTTGGCTTTTTTTTTCCTTCTCTCCCTTTCCCTATACTGACAACCAGGAGACTTAAATAAGAAATAGGAAAAAAAATCTGCTTTGACATCAACAGGCAATTAAGCTGAAAATAAAATAAAATGTCAAAGGGATAATAAAGATTTCTGGACATTAAAAAGTTTTTTATAAACAGGGAAGGAGAGAAAAAGAATAAAAGGGCAGGATCTGGAAAAAGGGAGGAGACTGCCTGGAATTAAAAGGAATCTACAGTAAAACTTTAACAAGACTTTTAAAAGATACATTTTAATTGAAACTTGGGAACTAAATTGTAGAACCCCAGGAAGAGAAAGTGAAAGAAAGCAAAAAGAAACAGTTTGCGTGTATTTGGATTATTTGGTGATCATTGGACTCTTGGTTATTGCATTTGAATGACTAAAATTAATTGGGTGGTTGTTTAAAAGTGTTTAAAATGGCACTACTTTTAAATGAACTGAAAATGGAACTTAAAAAATACAAAGAAGATGCACAAGAAGGGAGAGGCTCTTTCGCCTTTGTTTTTTGCAGAGATCCCAATGCTCCGCAACCGGGTGGGCTGCCCATGGAGTCTCGACAGGCAAGAGTGAAGACAAACACACGGGTTTTCCTTGAGGAGAGCAAGCCCAGAGCGTGTTCTGAGTCACCCTTTTATTGAGCATCAAAGGTAGGAAGTTTGCGTTGTAACAGTATCATTGGGTACATTTTGCTGCAATGCTTTAAGCAACTTTGTTGGTTAACATATAGCTTTTAACCTTTTATGGTCACAGTTCCCTACTTGCGTATGTCGCGTAACGTGCTGACTAAACAGTGGCAACTTTAGATATTTTCCCCAGGTACTTTTTGCAGAGGTACTTTCCATTTTACTAGGTCCCTGGTTCATGTGCTGGCCTTTGGCCTAGTCACACTGCTGGGCCTGAACCAACTTATTCCAACATCTCCTCCTTTTGTTTTTTATTTAATTGGAAAGGCTGTGGTAGGTTAAGCCGGGGTGTAGGCCAGACTCCACCGAGCCTGACAGTCACTCCTACTCACCAACCACTGGGCACAGAGTCAAGTCCTCCGACTCGGCCTGCATCGTTTGACCTTTCCCTTTTGATGCCCGAGGAGATGTTAACAAAATGATTTAGAAGACTGAGCCTTCCTCATCCTCGCTGTTCAAGATGAGGAAATTTTTTGGCAGCTCATACTGTGGCACGTATTGATAGGTACCACCATTTTTTCGTTCCCAGAGGGTATTCTGGGATTGCAGTAGTAAGGTCTCTATTGGATCTATTTTACTTTTGATAAATCTAGAAAGGCGGTTAAACAAACCTGGGCCAATTGTGCACATCAATACAAGCAAAATTAATGGTCCTATAAGAGCGCTTAGCAGGGTAGTGAGCCAAGGGGAGAGGTTGTACCAGTGTCCAAACCATCCTTGTGGATCCTCTCTCTCCTTCTTTCAGTTATTCAGGCCCTCCCTGAGTTTGGTCATGGAGTCCTGTACTATGCCAGAGTGGTCTGCATAGAAGCAGCATTCTTCCCTTAAAGCCACACATAACCCCCCTTCTTTTTCCAGGTCTTCATCGATGGCCACCCTAAGTGAGTGGTATTGAGTATACTGATGTGTGAAAGAACCAATTCCAGTTTCTGCTCCTGTTAGACCAAGTCCCACCAGAAGGGCTACTGTGAGAGTGGAGATAGGTTCTCGCTTATGTCGTATGAGTTCTGACCCTGAGTAGGTGTTATAAATTTCTTCGTCTGTGTGGAGGTATATGTGTGGTATGACCTGAACAAGGATGCAAAACCCTTTGTTGTTTATCACATGGACGTGGGCATAGGCTGTAAGGCCTGTAGAGCAGGCCCACCATCCATGACTAGGTGGTATGTAGCAGAGTGTTGTGTCAATCTCGTTATGTGTTGTGTTGCAGTATTGTTCGTACAGTGTGGGTACCTTTCCAATGCAGGTTCCCTTACCTGAGATTGACCTCAGTGTTTGTGAGCCATGTTTCCATCTGCATGCTGTGTCATCAGAGGAAGTATTGTAGGGAGAGATGAGCCCAGTAGCCTCATAGTATGGAGGCTGGACATTATAGCAAAACCAGCAGGCTATAGTAAGGTTAGGATTGGTGTCATTTACCAAGTGATAGGAGGCTTCAACGATGTCCCAAAGAGGGTTCCGAGGGGGGCTCTGTGGAGGAGAGTAAGAAGAAACAATAGAAGGAGGTGAACCTTTTCCAGGAATATCTGTGGGTCGTGGGGGTGGCACTTCACGGTCGGTTAGTATAGTCTTGGGGCCTACTGGTACTGGTGGTTCTGTGGGGGTTAGTATTAGTTTGATGGTAAAAAGGTTGCCTGGATCCCCAGATTTATCATAAATACGACCTCCCCAAGTGACCCCAGCCTGCCACCCCCTGTACCTTTTTCCTTGAGGGGTAAAGGAAATTTTAACCGGATTACAATTTTGGTATACCCCTCTTTGGTTTCACACACAGATTTTTTTGTCGCCAGTCCATTTGAGCGTTATAAAATCGTTTTTGAGAGGAGGATCCCATGTTATTTCTCCCATGGATACACAGTCCCAGTCCGCGCAAAAGTATGAGCTTCCCCCCCCCCCCCGCATTTCTTCCGGTGTGCCGTTTCCTTCTTATAGCCAGGGCAGACATAGAGAGGCTTTGCCTTGATCCATTTGTGGCTAATGGGGTGTCCATCATTATTCCAAAGTCAAAATACAGGTCGGGAAACCAGGATCCCAGCACCGTTGTGGATGAAGTGGAGTTCATGATATCCTCATGTATGTCCAATACCACCCACGTTAAGTTTTGGGGTTGGTGAGGATTGCGTTGCGCACAGTTAGGTGTGTAGAAGGAAATGTTCAATAGCTGAAGGACAACAGGTAACCACAGCATACTGTTATCTCAATGTCACTTAACCAAATACGGTCTGGTGTGTCTGGCTGGAACCCAAAGCACTTGGTCTGGTAGCTGGATGGCTGCGTAACCTCGACCCCAGGTGATGAGTGGTGCAGGCCCTCGCCACGTCAGGTCAGGCAGCTGTCGGTAGTAGACAAGTGGTCGTTGATGGTCAGCGGTGGGTTGCGATGTAAAGTGACGACAAGCGGCAGATGTAGCAGGTTGTCCGGTTAGATTGAGAAAGTTAAGAGTATAGAGACAAAGGTTGAGAATGTCTTGCACAGCTGGGAGGCTAGGGGGCCCTTTCCCCTTTGTTTCAATGTATCTGTCAAGAGCATGTTTTAAGGTCTGATTTGCTCTTTCAACTATGGCTTGGCCTTGGCTGTTATATGGTATGCCAAACTTATGTGTAAGTCCCCATTTTTGACAAAAGGCAGCAAAAGCACTGCTTATGTAAGCAGGCCCATTGTCTGTTTTGAGTTCTTTTGGGCATCCCAGCGTTGCAAAGGTCCGAATACAATGATTAATGACATGTTTGGTGGCTTCGCCCCTCTGGGGGGTGGCCATGATGAACCCTGAATAGGTGTCGACGGAGACATGTAGATACTTCCATGGGAAAAAGGAAGCATATTGGGTTACATCCATTTGCCAAATCTGACAGCATTCAGTTCCGCGGGGGTTGACCCCCATGGGGACTGAATGTGCTTGCTTGCTACAGGCAGGACATTGTTGCAAAATAGCCGTTGCCTCACCAGTTGAGATTCCAAATTGCTTGATGAGAGCCTTTTTGTTTTGATGGAAGTAGGAATGACT
>BLBF01014041.1:0-12635 GCA_015471245.1 Laticauda colubrina
TGCTACAACTTTGAAAGCACTACAATGACGTGGGATAATACCCGAAGGAAGCTGAACAGCACACATGTAAGTACCCGCGAAAGCTTAAAAAAACATATATATATATATATATTTGAACTGCATTCATGTAAGTACCGTGAAAACTTAAACACACACACACACACACATATATATATATATATGTGGGTGTGGGTGTGTGCTGTTCAGCTTCCTTCAGGTATTATCCCATGTCATTGTCATGCTTTTAAAGTTGTAGCATTGAAGCAATACTCCTGTATTGAGTTTGTATGTTTGATTGGTGTTTGATTAGGGTGTGTTTGCCTGGCTTGTGCTGAATAGAAACATGAATAGAAGAGATGATTCCACCAGACTGTCAATCATTTGGAAGCCTGCACTCTCAAATAGAAAGATCGCCACACCACAAGGCAGGCAAACACCTGAGCACAAACAAACTCCCCCTGATACCTCCAGCTCAAACACACCCCAACCAGACACCCAGATGAAAGCCAGCCAATCAAAGCCACAAAACAGACAGAAGAAACCAGAAACACCAATCAAACAAACTCCAAGTCCAATAAACACAGACCAAGACTCCCAAACAATCAGGATGTAGAAAAAACCATCCTGGGACAACAGTAGGCTAGCCTCAAATTTAAAACTAACAGCTGTGATAGCCTGACCCATATACGAACTCAATACAGAAGCCTGATGATGGCAGATGAGATTCTGCTGAAACGTTGCTACAACTTTAAAAGCACAACTACAATGACGTGGGATAATACCCAAAGGAAGCTGAACAGCACATACACAAACACACACACACACACACATATATATGTATACACACACACACACACACACACATATATGTATGTATGTATGTATGTATGTATGTATGTATGTATATAAATAGATGAATTCAAAGGGCTACAAACCCTGCAAAATGATGACAGCATAATCATACTCCCAGCAGATAAAAGGAATGCCACAGTAGTAATGGACAGAAAAGACTATGAAATGCCACCCACAAACCCAAACTATGGCTAAGATACATCGATGACCCATTTGTGATTTGGCCCCATGGAAAAGAAAACCTAAACAATTTCCTAACACACCTAAACAGCACACACCCCAAAATCAAGTTCACCATGGAAATGGAAATAAACAAACAACTACCATTCCTAGATGTACTACTCTACAAAAGAACAGATGGCACACTAGGACACACCGTATATCAGAAGAAAACACACACCAACTGCTACCTCAACGCCCAATCCCACCACCACCCAGCACAGATAAATTCTGTGGCCAAAACACTAATCACCAGAACCAAACGCCTGGCAGACAAGACACATATAAAGACTGAACTATGCACCCTGACTAAAATATTGACTGCCAATGGCTTCCACAAAAACAAAATCACCAGCCTGATCCACAAAAACACACCAAGACTTAACAGAGACCTAGAAGATCAACAGACCTATGGAACAGCTGTCCTGCCCTATATAAGAGGTACTACAGACAAAATCAGTAAGATACTACACAGGCATCACATCAAGACTGCCTTCAAAACAGACAAAAAAATAGCAGCCATCCTTAAAAACCCCAAAGACAAAATTGACCTGGAAAACCAAGGCATATATGAAGTTCCCTGTGCATCATGCCCGGCCACATACATTGGACAGACCAATAGAAGAATAAATACCCACCTAGATGAAGTAAAATAGCTGGAACACACCTCCTCACTAGTCCAACACATTAAAACCACAGGTCACAACATCAACTTCAATGGCACTAAAACCCTAGCCACTATAGAAAACCCCAGCCACCGAATCATCAGAGAAACCATAGAGATTGAAAAAAGACCTGAAAGCATGAATAGAAGAGATGATTCCAGCAGACTGTCAATCATTTGGAAGCCTGCACTCTCAAATAAAAAGATCTCCACACCACAAGCCAGGCAAACACCTGGGCACAAACAGACTCCCTCTGATACCTCCAGCTCAAACACACCCCACCAGGCACCCAGATGAAACCTAGCTTCCTAATAGATAATAGCCGTCCTTTCACATGAAGCCAAGCTGCACTGAAAGCCTCCAACACAGGAACACAGTGTTGCCAGCCAATCAAAGCCACAAAACAGACAGAAGAAACCAGAAACACCAATCAAACAAACTCCAAGAACAATAAACACAGACCAAGACTCCCAACCAATCAAGATGTAGAAAAAAACATCCTGGCACAACAATAGGCTAGCCTCAAATTCAAAACCAACGGCTGTGAGACTCTTACCCACATACAAACTCAATACAGAAGCCTGATGATGGCAGATGAGATTCTGCTGAAACATTGCTACAACTTTAAAAGCATTACAGTGACATGGGATAATACCCGAAGGAAGCTGAACTGCACTCGTATACATATACATATACATATACATATACATATACATATACATATACATGTACATGTACATGTACATGTACATGTACATGTACATATACATATACATATACATATACGTGTGTGTGTGTGTGTGTGTGTGTGTGTGTTGTGACTCAGAAATTTGAGCCTGCTTTGTTAGAGTTCGAGGACTTGGTCAGTGAGGAAGGGGAGGATTTGGCTCTGAGGTTTGAGCCTGCTTTGTTAGAGGATTTGGAATTACCTTCCTCCCCAGGACTCAGGTGTCGACAGATAATCAGGAGAGCATATCAGAGCCTCTAACTGAGGATAAGGCTGAGGAATGTTGGTTTGATGCGAGGCAAAGACACAGGCAAAAGCATGAGATGCAACGCAAAAAGAAAGGACAAATCAGAGATTGAGATGAGAGACTGACACACCCCACAGGGAATAAAAGTGGGTGTGTTAGCTCTGGATTCTTGTTCGGGACAACGTATTAACTAGTGAGGGAGGCTTCACTGGATTCTGTGTGTGTCGACAGCTTTTGATTTACGTTTCTGCTCTCTTATCAGACTTGGCAGACAGCTTGCGTGAGACTGCCAAGAACATTCTCAGCTCAAGTAATTTAACCCAGTAATTCCTGCACTTGCTTGCTTATTTGTGTTTTCAGTTTGAAATTTGGACTTATTACTTTGTTGGTACCGGTGAGACATAACATTTTTGTCCCGAACCCTAAACAAAAGCCATCTTTTGACCAAGATGGATCAACAGCAGCAACAGCAGCAGCAGCAGCTTAACCAGCTGCAAGAAGATAACCAAGTTTTGCAGCATCAAGTTACCCAGCTGCTTAATCAACTCACTTCCTACAGGCTCGTGCTGCTCCTCCTGCCCCTCCCCATAGGAAATGCCTGGTAGCTGTGCCAGATAAGTTCTCTGGGCAGCCTGAAATGTTCCCGGCTTTTATGGGGCAGTGTCAATTATTTATGGATCTGCGGCCAGAGGATTTTCCTGATGACCGGGCTCGGGTGGGGTTTGTTATAAGCCTTCTTTCAGGCTCGGCTGCTATGTGGGCCACTCCTTTATTAGTGCAAGACAGTCCATTGCTAACTGACTATCAGGGGTTTTGGCGTCACTTGAGACTGATGTATGAGGACTCCATATGGGCTCAGACAGCAGCCAGACGCCTGAAGGAACTTCGCTAGGAGAAATGCCCCTTGCAGGAATTCATTTCAGAATTTTGGCTGCTCTGTTTGTACTCTGCCTGGAACGATGTGGCTTTGATGGACGCTTTCCAGGATGGCCTGTCAGAGGACTTACAGGATGAATTGGTGCACATAGAGCCAGCCCCAACCCTCGATGCTCTGGTGGTGCAATGCTTGCACATTGACGCCTGTCTTCAATGGCGCAAGACTAGATGCCCCGTTCCGGAGCAGCCATCCAGCTCAATAACACAGTGTTCTGTACAACCAACGCCCCAGGTCTCCCATAGTGCCGTGGCCATGGCCAAGGAGCCGATGGAGTTGGGTGCGGTTCGACCTCGTTTGACGGCCCAAGAATGCACCCGGAGACTTCAGAGAGGCTTATGCCTGTATTGTGGGGGGCCTGGTCACTTTGCAAATTCCTGTTCTGTTAAACGACAGGGGGCATACAAGCCAGTGCCTGAATCTAACCTTGCTCAGTCCGGAAATGGGGCAGGTCTAGCCTCGGGGAAACCCTAGGTCAGGCATGTATCAACCAAGTGCCCAAAGTAGTGGAGGTGAACTCTGGACCCCCTCGACATTTACTTTTAGACACTTGGCTTTTCTTACTGTCCCGGTCGGAGGGGGTTCCTGCAATTGCGTTGGTGGACTCAGAGTTCACGACTAATTTTATGGACCAGGCCTTTGCAATACATTTTGACATTCCCTTGGTTGCAGTAGAGCCTCCAATAAAGGTAGAAACAATTGATGGGCGGGAACTGTTAGGAATATGAAACACCTAACAGGTATTTGGGTTAGAAATATATAAACCAGGATAAACATTTTAGTACTATCTCTTTAAGGGAATGCAAGAGCATACAATTGGGTGTGGTTTCTCAAACAGCCATAAGATGGAGCCAGAAACCTGGGTTGTTTTAGTCTGAGTCTCAGAAGAGAAGAGAGTGTATCTTTATTTCCTTCTGTTGGAAAGTATTGCTGTTGCTCCATTTTTCCTAATTGACTGATATTACTGGATTTAATGCAAGTCTGATACTTAACTGTTTTTGACACTGGACTTTGTTACTGGAATATCCCTGGATCGAAAAACTGACTGATTAACCTGTGAATGACTTTTGGACTGCCTATTTTGGACTTTGCTTAAACCTTTCTGGAAGTAAAAACCTTCATTAACTGTACAGTGTATCTGTGTACTGTGTGTGTATTATTCCAACACTACTCTCTATATGTCTCCTTGTATGTGCTCATTCTCCTAATGAGGAATTACCTCAACAGGAACTTCGTGCTGGGCCCATTCGTTTCACTACCCAGCCATTGCGCCTGGTCATTGGGGACCATGAGAAGGTGATTAGTTTTTACATCACAGCGGACCTCCATCTCCCCTTGGTCCTCGGAATGGCCTGACTACGGTTACATGATCCTCAGGTGGCATGGGCGCAGAACACCATTTCATTCCTGAGTCTCCAGTGCATAGACCATTTATGGCACACCTGTGCTGGACAGGACATTGCCACCCCCACCGTCTCTGTACCTCCAGAACTAACCGATTTCTCCAATGTATTTAGCGAGAAGGAGGCGGATCGGTTACCCCCACATCAACCCTATGACTGTCCTGTGGACCTTCTGCCTGATTCCCCACTACCCAAGGGACGCCTGTATTCTATGTCTGAGCCCGAATTGGCTGCCCTTTGTGATTTCTTGGAAAAGAATTTGGCCTGGGGGTTTCTTCGGCCGTCGTCATCCCCTCTTTCTGCTCCCATTCTTTTCATTAAAAAGAAGACGGGAGATTTGTGTTTGTGCTGCGATTACCGCCGGTTGAACGCCATTACAGTGAGGAATAGTTATCCCTTGCCGCTCATTCCAGAGTTGATGGAACGGTTACGGGAGGCTACTGTCTTCACCAAGCTCGATCTTTGAGGGGCTTACAACCTGGTGCGGATGCGAGAGGGGGACGAATGGAAGATGGTGTTTGGCACCTGTTACGGCCATTTTGAATACATCGTGATTCCATTTGGGTTGACCAACACCCCCGCGGTCTTCCAGCATCTGATGAATGACGTGTTCCAGGACATGCTTGATCGGTTCGTGGTGGTGTACCTGGGTGACATTTTTATTTATTCCAAGGACAACAATATTCAAGATATGGTTAATATCTTAAGTGTCATAAAATATCATAAGTATCATAGTATTATAAGATATGTAGTATCTTACTGTATTATCGTATACTTATACTGTAGTATCTTACACAGGCATCACATCAAGACTGACTTCAAAACAGACAAAAAAATAGCAGCCATCCTTAGAAACCCCAAAGACAAAATTGACCTGGAAAACCAAGGCATATACGAAGTCCCCTGTGCATCATGCCCTGCTACATACATTGGAAAGACCAATAGAAGAATAAGAACCCACCTGGATGAACACAAAAATGCAGTAAAAAAGCTGGAACACACCTCCTCACTAGTCCAACACATGAAAGCCACAGGTCATAACATCAACTTCAATGGCACTAAAACCCTAGCCACTATAGAAAACCCCAGCCCCAGAATCATCAGAGAAACCATAGAGATTGAAAAAAGACCTGAAAGCATGAATAGAAGAGATGATTCCACCAGACTGTCAATCATTTGAAAACCTGCACTCACAAATAGAAAGATCTCCACATCACAAGCCAGGCAAACACCTGGGCACAAACAGACTCCCTCTGATGCCTTCAGCTCAAACACCCCCCCCACCAGGCACCCAGATGAAACCTAGCTTCCTAATAGATAATAGCCATCCTTTCATGCGAAGCCAAGCTGCACTGAAAGCCTCCAACACAGGAACACAGTGTTGCCAGCCAATCAAAGCCACAAAACAGACAGAAGAAACCAGAAACACCAATCAAACAAACTCCAAGACCAATAAACACAGACCAAGACTCCCAACCAATCAGGATGAAGAAAAAAACCATCCTGGCACAACAATAGGCTAGCCTCAAATTTAAAACCAACGGCTGTGAGACTCTGACCCACATGCAAACTCAATACAGAAGCCTGATGATAATATGAAATTGGAATTCCTGCTTAAAGAAACCAGATGTTGCTAGTGAAGTTACTTCCATTCCTATGTTTTCTCCTCTCGGGGAGTTAATAAATCAATGGAATGAGACATGGTTGGTTCAGTATTCAAAGCCCCGAGATAAAATATGGTTAATTGAACTTTGAACAGCTCAATAGCCGAATCATATTTTGAAACCTCCTATTTATAGGTGGTTGCAGTTTGGAAAACCTGATGTATATTGGATCAATGCCTTGAAAGCTGTTTTGACTAAAAAGAAGTTAGATTCTCAGTTGCCTTATGTAATGCCTTGGTACCATGTACAATATACTGATCCATTCCTTCCTCTTGGTAGGAATAATAAAAAGATTTTGTATGCCAAGGGGAGTGATAAATGGGATCCATTAAATTATGCTGGGTGTGTAGATCCTCCTTATAACATAGCAGAGTCTGCGAAAGATGCTGCGGGGGAATAAGTGGGGAGGAAGTCTCCCTGCCATTTTTCAGTATAGACAGTTGAAACAGGAGCTGGATTCATTGGAAGTTGCTGGCACCTTCTAGTGGAGCTGTTACTAGATCCAAGGTGAGAAGGGAACAACAGATGCTTTGAGCCCATGTCACACTGCACCAACGGATGGAAAGAGGATGTAAAACAGAGAGAAACACTTTCCATCCATTGGTTAACACGATTCATCCGTTCTGTACTCACTGCCTCCATTTTTCATCCTCTCTATCCGTCCAGTATCCGTCGACTGAGGTTCCATCTGCTCAAAAAGTTTTGAGCTGCTCAAAACTTTTTGAGCAGAAAATGTATGCTACGCATCCATTCTGCATCTGCAACGCATACAGGGAACATCCGTTCTACATCCGTCGTCATCTGTTATGCGTCCGCTATATCTGCCAGGCATCTGCTGCGCATCCGCACAACTCAAATCTGCTCCAGTGGAAAACGGACACAGGGAGGAAGCGAAACAGACATGGAACGGATGTGCAGCATTAGTAGCATGGACGTAGAAAGGATGAAAGTGGATGCAGCTCGCATACAAAGCATTAAGATGAAAAAAACGTTTGCAGAGAGGATCTATCTTGGATATTAAGGATGTCTAGAGGATGCCTAGAGGATGCAAAAGGACACCTAGTGGAAAACCTATATTGCCTATAAAAAGGGGGAGGAACTCACCTGGATCTCACTTTCAGTCCAGCAGCCCAGCTGTGCAGACCTCTGCAGCCTTCATCTCGCTCTTGCTCTTCCACAGCATCAAATCATCTCCACCATGGATCGTAACACACTCCTTTTGGTAGCCACCATCGTTCTGCAACAGTGCGAAGCCATCTACAGGCTCTTTCAACTGTTCTACAGAAAGAAAAGGAGGCAGCCAAGAAGTGTCTGGGTCCGAAGGTGGATCGGGAGAAGAGCAGAGTACGGACTGTGCAACAAGCTGATGGTGGAGCTGAGGAACAAAGACCCTCGTGCATTCCAGAACTTCATGAGGATGCCTCCAGCCATGTTTGACGAACTTGTGCAGCGCCTGACACCCAGGTTGACCAAGACAAACACCAACTTCCAGCCCAGCCTGGAACCTGGGCTCAAGGTGGCACTCACTCTGCGCCACCTGGCCTCAGGGACCACCGACAGGAGCATGCAGTATGGCTGGAGGATGCCACACAACACCATCAGCATTGTGGTCAGAGAAGTGGTGCAGGCCATCATCGAAGAATACCTGGAGGAGCTCCTCCAGTGCCCCTCCACTGAAGAAGGCTGGAAGTAAGTTGCAGAGCAGTGGTATCAGAAGTGGAACTTCCCCCACACCGTTGGAGCCATCGATGGCAAGCACGTGGCCTGCAAAGCTCCAACCAAGTCGGGGTCCACTTATTTCAACTACAAGGACTTCTTCAGCATCATCCTCTTCGCCATGGTCGATGCTGATTACAAGTTCATGTACATCGATGCTTCAGTCAATAGTTCAGCTTCAGATGCCCAGGTATACAACACCAGTGACCTCAAGGATAGGCTGGAATGCAACCTCATCATGGGTTTTCCAGATCCAGACCCCCTACCCAATGACACACAAGATGTGCTCTACTTCATCATTGGTGATGACTGGCGTCGGTGGCATCATTGGCGTGGGTGGCATCGGTGGCGTGGGTGGCATCGGTGGCATAAGTGGAATCGGGGGCATCCGATGTACCTGTGCCTGGAGTGGGAAGGGCTGCCTGTGGTGCTGGAGCTCCTGGTAGCCGTAGCCTTGGTAGGTGAGGGCCTGTGGAAAGCCTTGGAAGGGCAGTGACATCATCTGGGGTAGAGGAGAAGACCTGGACCGGGTCGGAGCAGGTTCAGCTGGGCCTGCAGGGTTGTGCAGAAGATGGGTGATCCTGTCCTTTACCACCTGGTACTGGGGTTCCGACATGTTCATGAGGGTCTGGTTGACATAGGTGAGGAAGGTCTTGCTGTTCGAGGATGGTATGTCGGTGTGTATCAGCTGAGAGAGAAGATCTACGCTGCTCCTGATGGTGTCTCTTATCTCCAGCAGGACAGTGTGGCTCTTTCCCTCCGGTCTGCCTCTCTGACTTTCTGTGGAGGTGGAGCTGGGGGTGGATGCGGGTTGGGCTGTGGTGGAAGTGCCCTCTCCTTGCTCCCACTGCGTCAGGGGGTCCTCCATGCACTCTGCCACGTGTAGTACAGCTGTCGGGGGGTCTCCTTCATGGCACGCTCCACAGATACCTGCCTGGACAAAGGAGCTGACTCTTGGCCAGAAGAGGACTCGCTCTCAGCAGGCTGCCTGAGAGAGAGGGTTGTGAGAGGGGCTGCTCCTCGGTGGTGGATCTCACACTCTAAGAAGCTGCACCTGGCCATCACGTAGATCTCTCTGTCCGTCAGCTTGACCGCAGCCTGGCCAGATTTCTTGAGGTGCAGCTTCCCGTACCAGGTGTGCATGTGCTTCCACCAGCCGAAGTGCACCTCTGAAGTGTAGCCCAGGCTCTCCGCCTTCTCTCTCCAAGCAGCCTGCTTCCTCTTGGTGTCTCGATAGAGCCTGTGTCCCTTCCGCCAAAGATACTTGTTCTCCCTCAGCCATTCCAGCACCTCATCCTCATGTTCCTCTTCAATGGAGTATTGCCTCCTCTCTCGTTCATGCGTATGCCTCTTCCTCCCTTTGGCAGGGCCATATGGGCCCTCATCAGAGGGGCTTTGATGTTGTAGGGGCTGCTTCTCCACACCAACAGCAGCAGCAACAACAGTAGCAGCAAAAGCAGGACCAGCAGGACCAGCACCAGCAGCAGGACCAGCAGCACCAGCAGGACCAGGAGCACCAGCAGCAAAAGCAGCACCAGCAGGACCAGGACCAGGACCAGGACCAGGACCAGGAGCACCAGCAGGACCAGGAGCACCAGCAGGACCAGGAGCACCAGCAGGACCAGGAGCACCAGCAGGACCAGCAGGACCAGGAGCAACACCAGCAGAGTAAGCACCACCAGAAGCACCAGCACCAGGAGCAGTGCCAGCAGAGTAAGCACCACCAGAAGCACCACCACCAGAAGCAGCATCAGCAGAAGCACCACCACCAGAAGCAGCATCAGAAGAGTAAGCACCAGCAGAAGCACCACCTCCAGAAGCAGCATCAGCAGAAGCCCCAGCACAAGAAGAGCGAGCCTGGGCAGCAGAAGCCCCAGCAGAAGCAGAAGCAGAATCAGGGCCAGGAGGTGGGAGGGTGGCCCTGTCCCGCTTGCCATGGCTGGCAGTAGATGGCAGAGGCTTCCGTTTCTTCCCCATGGTTGTTGAGTTGCTGGCTGGCTGGCTGACTGGCTGGCTGGCTGGCAAGCTGTGTCTGGAAGCAGGTCTTTCCTCTGAATGTTGACCTGCTTGGGAGCTACTTCCCTTTATATCCGCAGGGCTGATGCAATGCATCCTCCCCACATGTGCAGTGAACACTAGGCATCCGCTAGGCTTTTGCTAGGCATCTGCTAGGCTTCCGCTCTGCATCCGCTTCATCCGCTCTGCATCCGCTCTTTCCATTCCGCGTCCGCTTTGCTGTGCTCCCCCGGAAACCTTGCGGATTTGCCATTCGCTTCCATCCGCTTCCATCTGCTAGGCTTCCATGGAGCATCCGCTTTCCATCCGTCCTACGTCCTCCCCCCATCCGTTCCTTTCCGTGTTGTCCGCTCTGGTTATGCAAATTCGGGGCACTTTTGAGAGCGGATAACAACGGATGGAACATTTTTCTCATCCGCTGTGTCCTTTTTACAAATGTTTTGCATCCGTCGGGCAAGTGTGACAGGGCCTTAAAATACCCCTGTGTTTTAGTTCCCTTGTACCAAAGGAAAGCATGCCATCCCAACAAGCAAGTCATGCCCTTCTAAAGGCAATAGCCTACTGTTTCTTAATGTTATCCATTCCTTTTTTTCCCCAAAAGTTTTATTGATTTTTTACAACAAACATACACAAACAAAACACAAAACATGAGAAAACATAAAACATCTGTTTTGAAAGCAGCCTGATCCCGGGTTACATCTCTTCGTACAGACACCAATTCAAGTTCGTGCTCATTTTTGTATATCATTCCATATATTATTACCATTCTACATTTTCTATATAGCTTCTCCCCTCTTTTCACTCTTAATTCTATTTTATTTATTTCATCTCAATTTAGGTCATTATACTTATATCCTTTGTCGGTCCTGTTTCAGCTGTCTATTATCTTTTCTCATTAAAGCAAAATTTTTTCCTATAATCACTGATTGGAGTATGATGCCTTTATATCTCTCCCCTAAGTTTATAACACTTAATATAATACATACCTTTCATTTATATTCTGCTTAGTACATTCTAAAGCTACATACAATATTTTAAAAAAGAGATTATAAATATATGATATAATTAAAACAACAATCCATACCAATTCAATTCTATCATTAAAATTAATATTCATTTAAATCTTAAACATTTCACACATTACTTTTCAAATAGGAATCATACTTCTATGGGAACCCTTATAAATTTTACATAGTTACTTCTCCCCATTTCACTTTTATTTTAAAACATTGTATAATTAAAGTATTCCCATTCCTTCCTAATTCAATTCTCTCATTTATTTCATTTCATTTATTTTATTCAAAAAAGTTTCACTAAATTACACTAAGTATTTTTATCCCACTTTTTAATCATATGTTGTTCCATTTTTCTAACATTATTTCTGACGTAAGCATAACAATACAATCTTATGTAGCTTTGCAGAATCTCTTTTTCAGTTAATTTTTTACCCATTGTCTCTGAATAAGTCCTGTTTCTTTACCTCTTGCTCCAAATCTTTGTAGCTTCTCTTCCCTTCCTTCCTCCCTTGCTTCTTCACTCTGCCCTTTTTACCCCCTTGTCTCTCCACCTCCATTTCCCTCTTCTACGTTCCCCTTTTCTGTTGTTTTCTGACATTATATCCACTTTTCACCTTATTTTTCCCTTTTTTGGTTGTTTTTTTTAGGTCTTAAATTCTCCATTCTCTTTCCCCTTTCTTCCCCAACTAAAATTACTTGTTCATTAAAGATGGCTTCTTCTTCCCACTCTTCTTATTGCTCAGTCTTTTCTTGTAGTTTCTCGTAGGTACCAATCGCCATTTCTAAGAAGTGAAAAACGGAGCCAAGAGAGCCCTTCCCTTCTTGTTCCTCTTCTTTATATTTTTTAAATTCCATTTTCAGTTCATCCAGAAGTGATGCCATTGTAGAAAGAAAAAAATTTAAACAACCACCCAATTGTTTTTGATCACTCAAATATATTTTCCAGAAGTCCCAAAGTCACCAAACAATCCAAATGGACACAAACTGTTTCATTTAACACTTTCTTCTTTTTTCACTTTCTCTTCCTGGGGTTTAGTTACAAAGTTCCAGTTAAGGTATATCTTTTAGAAGTCTTGTTACAATTTAACTTTAGATTCTTTTAAATTCCAAGCAGCCTCCTCCTGCCAAATCCTGCTCTTATTCTTTTCCTCTCCCTTCCAACTTACAGCAAAAAAA
>BLBF01014051.1:6675-21587 GCA_015471245.1 Laticauda colubrina
CCAAGTAAACTGTATTAAGTGTCTTAAGCAAAGATAAACTTTATTAAACAAATAAACAACTCAGTCTCTGAGACTATTCTGAGTCACTCTGAGTCATGTCCATGGTCTCAGCTGTGAAGTGGACAGTGACTGTGGCTGTGGCTGTGGCTTGAGTATTGGTCTGAGGTGCCATTGGGGTTCTTGGCCCTGAGGGTACAACAGGTGGTGGTGTGTTCAGGAACCTAACATATGAGATAGACTCATTACATGTAAAGGAAGATAGTTCAAGCTGTGATTTGTCATAATTGAGATGATTATGGCTTACAGCTCATGAAAACCCCAAATCACAATATCAGAAAATTAGAATATTGTGAAAAGGTTCAATATTCTAGGCTCAAAGTGTGCCACTCTAATCAGTTAATTAAGCTATAACACCTGCAAAGGGTTCCTGAGCCTTTAAATGGTCTCTCAGTCTGGTTCAGTAGGAAGCACAATCATGGGACAGACTGCTGACCTGACAGTTGTGCAGAAAACCATCCTTGACACCCTCCATAAAGAGGGAAAACTTCAAAAGGAAATTGCAAAAGACGTTGGATGTTCCCAAAGTGCTATATTAGCACATTAGTATAACGTTATGTGGAAGGGAAAAGTGTGGAAGAAAAAGGTGCACAAGCAGCAGGGATGACCGCAGCATGGAGATGATTGTCAGGAAAAGGCCATTCAAAAGTGTTGGGGACTTTCACAAGGAGTGGACTGAGGCTGGAGTCTCTGCATCAAGGGTCACCACACACAGATGGATCCTGGATATGGGCTGCAAAAGGGTCCCAAACCAAGTACTGAGTACATATGCATGCTTATACTTTTCAGAGGTCCGATATTGTTCTATGTACAATCCTTGTTTTATTGATTGCATGTAATATTCTAATTTTCTGAGATTGTGGATTTGGGATTTTCTCATGAATTGTAAGCCATAATCATCACACTTGTGACAAATCACAGCTTGAACTATCTTGCTTTGCATGTAATGAGTCTATCTCATATATTAGTTTCACCTTTTAAGTTGCATTACTGAAATAAATGAACTTTTGCATGAATTTTTTTGAGTTTCACCTGTATTTGTTTACAACAAATCACATCATATCTTAGTCCCCCAGTGAGTACCCTGATGTAGTACTTCCAAAATCAACATTTGCCTTCTATCAGGCAATACCCATTTCCATTCTCCAATTTCTATTGCTCCCATTTTCTCAAACTCCTTCTTCTCATAACATTAAACATCCCTCCTACTGTTGCCATCCTGACTTCCAAGTAAACACAAATCTGTGCAGACCAACTTAACTTTCTAGCTAGCTTGACCAAAAGTCCGTCTCTTCTTGCTATTACTTTCTCTTCCCATCTATAAGCAAATTAACCCTTCCCCCAAGGGAACATTCATCAAATCAAGTCTAACCCTAGTCTATAACACAACTAGCACAACACAATAATGTTCAAGATCCTATGTGTCTCCTTTTAACCTTGACAGATAGAGTCTAGCATTTCAGACAAAAATGCCACTGGCTGTCTTTTTTCTTCCCACTTTTGTGTTAAAATCCTCAAAAGCCATTCCCTTATCCATGTAACACTAGGCTTGCATACAAGTCTTTATTCAACTTACAATATCCAGGCAATCTTAGAAATTTTCTTTCTCTTTCTACATATTGTAATTTCTAACTCATCTCTGTAACAAGGGCAACAACTTGTGTTGCTACTAAACAAACAAACAAAAAGATAATGCCATAGGATGAAGCATCTTGACTCCTAAGTATCCATGAGGCACACAGACATAAAGACATAAAAGAGGGTGGTAAGAACTATTTCAAAGATAAAACAAACAATCTAAATGAGGTATTTTGAGTCAATGGTCTGAAATATATTTGGATCAAACTTTAGTATCAATTCTCTGCTTTGAGAAAATATGGTTAAGAGCATATACATAGTGCACCTGATTTGACTTTTGATTCCCTTGCTGAGCTGAGCTTAGCTCCATTGTAACTGGGAGCTGAGCCAGCTGCAAAGATAACATTTCTAGGCAAACTGTCAACATTAGCCTAGACATCTAAGATTCTTTTGTTAGCACAAGAGCTGAGAAAAATCATGATCTCAAAAACCTCCAGGAAAAAAAATCAAATCAAATCAAAATTGTATTCAGATCAGCATAGCTTTCTATATGTAGATGAAAAAGACACAAACCAGTGAAAGGCAAGGCTGCAGAAGCAGGTCGCCTCACCTTTCGCAAGAAAAAGCTCAATGTTTCAACTAAGCAGGAAAAAAAATTGTTAGAGCAAAAAGCTGCATTTCCCCATCCCCTTTCCTGCTTCTCTTGGTCTTTCGAAGCAAAAATATGTCCTTTCATAGCCATGAAGTCATCCATATTCAAGTTGGCAAGGTTGAGAAACACTATATTATAGGACAATAGGGGACTCAAAATGTTCTTTGACAATGAAAATAATATGAACTACTTTCGTGCTTAGTATAAATTGATGTCGTGAATCTAATTTAGTGGGTGTAATAATATGCCAAATGCTAAAAACTTTTCTGAGATTTTATGAAAGTATCAACTTCAAATAGAAACCGAGGCAAGCGGTCATTTAGGCCCAGTCCCATGCACTTACGGATGCAAAGAGGACGTAAAACGTAAAAAAAACATTGCCATCTGTTGGAAAACGCTATGCATCCATTGTATAGTCACTGCATACGTGTTTCATACGCTCTATCTGTCGAGCATCCATCCACTGTGATTTCATCCGCGCAAGAAGTTTTAACCTGCACAAAACTTGTGAACAGATGAACTTTCTGCCATGTACGATGTACATCCATGACATATACGGGCAACAAACGTTCTATGTCCGTTATCATCCATTAAATGTCCGCTGTATCCTCTCTGCATCCTCTGGCCATCCCCTCAACTCACATCCGCTGCAGCTGAAACAGAAAGAGGGAGGAGACAAAAGGTACACAGAACGTCTACACAGCATTAGTAGCACGGAAATAGAAAGGATGTAAGCGTATGCATCTCATATATAAAATATTCAAAATGGACAAAACTTTTGTATCTGGGATGTATCTCACATTTTTAGGATGTCTGCAGTATGTCTAGAGTATGTAGAAGGACACCTAGCGGACAACCAATATTTTCTATAAAAAGGGGGAGAAAATCACCTGGATCGCTGGGATGGTGGACCATACAGTCCCACTATGGTTGCACTGGAGGTTTATCTATCCCACAACTATCTTTATCTATCCCACAAGCATGCAAAGGCTTAACCATTTTTTCAAAGTTTTCACCAACACTTTATTAAGTAAACAAAATGAACCAAGTAAACTAAATGTCTCAAGCAAAGATAACCTTTATTAACTTTCTTAGGTAAATTTTATGACTTCATTAAATAAGCAAAATGAACCAAGTAAACTGTATTAAATGCCTTAAGCAAAGATAAACTTTCTTAGGTAAACTTTATGACTGTATTAAATAAGCAAAATGAACTAAGTATAGTGTCTTAAGCAAAGATAAACTTAACAAGTAAACAATTCAGTCTCTGAGACTATTCTGAGTCACTCTGAGTCATGTCCATGGTCTCAGCTGTTAAGTGGACAGGGATTGTGGAGGTGGCTGTGGCTTGAGTGCTGGTCTGAGGTACCATTGGGGTGCTTGGCCTCGAGGGTACAACAGGTATGTTCAGGAAGCTATCCGAGAGCTGACTCAGTCCCATGAGGTTGATAGGCCCTTCATCAAGGACTTGAGATGTCAGGCCCAATAGTGATGACAGATTGTCCATTGACAGGCTTGGCTGTGGGATGGAGGAAGGGTTGGGAGGAGTGTAGTGGGGCTGTCTGGTCTGCAGCTGGGTGAGGACTGGTGTCTGGGGAATCCGATGAACCTGGGCCTGGACTGGGAAGTTCTGCTTCTGCTGTGGGAAGTCCTGGTAGTCATAGCCTTAGTAGGTGAGGGGCTGTTGAAACCATGGAAGGGCTGTGACATCGCCTGGGATGGAAGAGCAGACCTGGACTGGGTAGGAGCAGCTTCAGCTGAGCCTTGAGGGTTGTGCAGAAGTGCTGTGATCTGTTTCATCACCTGGTACAGGGCCACGGGCAGGTCCCTCATGGTCTGGCTCACGTAGGTGATGAAGGTGTTCCAGCCCGAGGATGCTCTGTCCAAGTGGACCAGCAGAGAGAGAAGTTCTGTGCTCCGTCTTAATTGTGTCCCTGATCTCCAACAGCACACTGTGGTCCTAGCCCTCCAGTCTGCCTCTCTGCTTGCATCCTCTGGAGCTGGGGGTGGGGGCGGATTGGCCTCTGGTGGCTGCTGCTTCTTCCTCCATTTGTGACAGCAGGGCGTCATCCTCCACGGGATCCTCCAAGTCTGCCGGCAATGGTAGTGCAGCTGTCAGGGAGGTCTCTGCTGCGGGGCCCTCTGAAGACACCTGCCTGGACAGGGTAGCTGGCTCCTGGCTGGAAGAGGACTGGCTGTCTGTGGGCTGTCTGAGGGAGAGGGGTCTCAGAGGGGCTGCTCCTCGGTGATGGATCTCACCCTCCAGGAAACTGCACTTGCCATGACGTACATCTCCCAGTCAGTGAGCTTGACAGCGGCCTGCCCGGATTTCTTGAGGTGTAGCTTGCCATAGCAGGAGTGCATGTGCTTCCACCATCCTAGGAGTACTTCTGCAGTGTACCCCAGGCTCTCTGCCTTGTCTCTCCAAGCTGCCTGCTTCTTCTTGATGTTGCAATAGAATCTCTGGCCCTTTCTCCAGAGGTACTCGTTCTCCCTCAGCCATTCCAGCACCTCATCCTCATGCTCCTCGGAAATGGTATTCTGTTTCCTCTCTCCCTTCTCCTTCCCTTGCCTCTTCCTCCCTCTGGCAGGGGCTTCAGCAGGGCCTTCAGGGGCTTCAACATCAGGGCCTTCTGGAGATTGTTCAGGGCCTTCGGGGGCTTGAGCAGCAGGGCCTTCAGCAGCAGGGCTTTGAGGGGCTTGAGGGCCTTGGGGCTGGTCCACCACAGCAGCAGCAGCAGCAGCAGCAGCAACAACAACAACTTCAGAGTCAGTGCCAGCTAGTTCTGGCCTTCTTCATCTTGCCAAGGCTTGAACGAGTAGGCACAGACTTCCTCTTCTTGCTTGACTGACGAACCATGGTGTTCCTGCAAGATGTATCCGGCAGCACATCTTTCCCCTGTATGCTGACTGCATGCGTGCTGCATCCTTTTATATCTGCGGAGTGGATGCAATTCATACCCCCCCGCATGCGCAGTGAACGCTTTGATATACATCCGCGTGGCATCCCCTTTGTTTCCTATAGGCATACATGATGCATCCGCTTCATCCACTATGCATCTGCCCCTCCCGTTATGCGTCCGCTTCGAAATTCTCCCCCGGAACCCCTTCGGAGTTGTCATCCACTTCCATCCGCTAGGATTCCAATGAACATCCGTTTAACATCCCTGCTACATACTACCCACATCTGTTATTTTCCGTTCTGTTTATGCAAATTTTCACCAATTTTTGGAGCGGATGAAAACAGATGGAGCCACCCCCGAAATTTTGCTCGTCTGGTGTATCCTTTATGCATATGTTTTGCGTCCATCGGCCAGTGGGACCGGGCCTTTAAGGGCCTGAAGACTAAAACATATGAAGAATGGTGGCAGGTATTGAGTATGGCTAGTCTAGAGAAAAGAAGGATACAGGAGACGTGAGAGCAGTGTTCCAATATTTGACTGGCTACCACAAAGATGAGGAAGTCAACCTTTTCAAATCACTTGAAGGCAACAGAAGAAACAATGAAAGGAAACTAATCAAGGAGAGAAGCAACCTAGAACTAAGGAAAATTTTCCGAATTGTGAGAACAATTAACTAGTGAAAAAGATTGCCTTCAGAAGTGGTTGGTGTTTCATCACTGGAGGCTTTTAAGAAGAGACTGAACAATCTCTAGTTTGAAATAGTATTGGGTCTCTTGTGTGAGCAGAGGGTTGGACTAGAACAGGGCTCACCAATCTCAGGGACCACCAAACTCATACTTTTAAATCCCAAAGACCACTAATATGATTTTTTTAAAAAAAGATAACATATTTAATATAAATTTTACACACACACACACACACACACACACACATATATGTATGTTTTCTTAAGTTTTCACGGGAAATGTATGCTGTTCAGCTTCCTATGGGTATTATCCCACGTCATTGTAGTTGTGCTTTTAAAGTTGTAGCAACGTTTCAGCAGAATCCCATCTGCCCTCATCAGGCTTCTGTATTGAGTTGTCAATACAGTGTAGAGATTTTTTTGTTTGTGAGTGCACACCACAGGCCAGGCAAACACCTGGGCACAAACAGATCCCCCCAATACCTCCAGCTTGAACACACCCCAATCAGGCACCCAGATGAAACCTAAATTCCTAACAAATGATAGCCGTCCATTTACTTGGAGCCAAGCTGCACAAAAAGCCTCCAATACAGGAACACAATATTGCTGCCAATCAATATTTGTTTTTTTAGGCTTTTGCGGGTACTTACATGTGTGCTGTTTAGCTTCCTACGGGTATTATCCCACGTCATTGTAGCTCTGTTAAAGTTGTAGCAACGTTTCAGCAGAATCTCATCTGCCATCCTCAGGCTTCTGTATAGAGGTAGTTCCTGGTTTCAAATTTGAGGCTGGTCTATTCTGATTGGCTGGGAGCCTGGATCTGTGTTCATTGGACTTGGAGTTTGATTGATTGGTGTTTCTGGTTTCTTCTGTCTGTTTTGTGGCTTTGATTGGCTGGCAACACTCTGTTCTTGTGTTGGAGGCTTTCAGTGCAGCTTGGCTTCGTGTGAAGGGACGGCTGCTCTTCATTAGCAAGCTGCTATTCATTAGCAAGCTGGGTTTCACCTGGGTGCCTGGTGGGGGGGTGTTTGGGTTGGAGCTATCAGAGGGAGTCTGTTTTTGCCCAGGTGTTTGCCTGGCTTGTGGCATGGAGATCTTTCTATTTGAGAGTGCAGGCTTCCAAATGATTGACAGTCTGGTGGAGTCATCTCTTCTATTCATGCTGGCAGGTCTTTTTTCAATCTCTATGGCTTCTCTAATGATTCTGTGGTTGGGGTTTTCTATTGTGGGTAGGGTTTTAGTGCCATTGAAGTTGATGTTGTGACCTGTGGTTTTCATGTGTTGGACTAGTGAGGAGGTGTGTTCCAGCTTTTTTACTGCATTTTTGTGTTCATCTAGGCGGGTACTTATTCTTCTATTGGTCTGTCCAATGTATGTGGCCGGGCATGATGTACAGGGAATTTCGTATTTCATCAATACTTTAGTCAGGGTGCATAGTTCAGTCTTTATATGTGTCTTATCTGCCAGGCGTTTCGTTCTGGTAATTAGTGTTTTGGCAATGGAATCTATCTGTGCTGGGTGGTGGTGGAATTGGGCGCTGAGGTAGCGGTTGGTGTGTGTTTTCTTCTGGTATACTGTGTGTCCTAGTGTGCCATCTGTTCTTTTGTAGATTAGTACATCTAGGAATGGTAGTTGTTTGTATATTTCCGTTTCCATGGTGAACTTGATTTTGGGGGGGGTGTTGTTTAGGTGTGTTAGGAAATCATTTAGGTTTTCTTTTCCATGGGGCCAAATCACAAATGTGTCATCGATGTATCTTAGCCATAGTTTGGGTTTGTAGGTGGCATTAGCCAGGGCTCTGGATTCGAATTTTTCCATGAACAGGTTTGCAATGACGGGTGAAAGTGGTGATCCCATAGGGGCTCCTTCAATTTGCTTGTATCTTTGTCCTTTGTATATGAAATATGTGTTGGTTAAGCAGTGTTCTGTTAGTTCCATGAGGTGTTTAGCTGGTTGGTATTTATTTTTGTTGATTTTGAGAGTTTCTTTTATCGGGACTTGAGTGAATAGTGAAACCACGTCGAAACATACAGCAGATATTCTTGTTCCACGTGTAGATCTTATAAACCTATAAACCTGTTATTTTTTTTATAAAGGTTTTTTTTATTTAGAAGGTTTATAGGTTTATAAACCTATAAACATAGACCCAACCACATATCTGGAAAAATTAACCAAGAAGAAAATTATAACCAGCCACATAAGCAAAGAAATCCAACAGACGATCATACCAAGAGAAAAATCTTCCAGATGCCCCAAACTATACGGCCTCCCAAAAATACACAAAGAAGGCATACCTCTCAGACCTATAGTCAGCTCCAAAGGAGCACTACAAAACTTAGCTAAACACTTAGCAAAACAACTACAGCCCCATGCTGAAACTGAAGCTTCATATGTACAAAACTCATACCATTTCTTAGAAATGATCAAAGATCTACACGTGGATTTACAAGATCATTTCTTAGAAATGATCAAAGATCTACACAAAGATCTACATAAATAGTTGTATTTGTATACAACCCCGCCAAGTACATCCTAGATCTTAACAACCACTGCCTATCCAACACATACTTCACCTACAATGGACAAAAATACAAATAAATGGAAGGAGCACCAATGGGATCACCCCTCTCACCTGTCATCGCAAACCTCTACATGGAACACTTTGAAACAAAAGCTCTACAAAAATATGATCACAAACCCAAACTCTGGCTCAGATACGTAGATGACACCTTCATAATCTGGCCACATGGGAAAGAAAAATTGGACAACTTCCTCACACACCTCAACAGCCTACACCCCAAAATACTATTCACCATGGAAACAGAAGCCAACAATCAACTTCCCTTCCTAGATGTCTTAGTATACAAAAAATCCAATGGCTCCCTAGGACACACCATCTAGCAGAAGAAAACACATACAAACCGCTATCTACATGCACTCTCACACCACCACCCAGCACAGATCAATTCCATAGCCAAGACACTCATCTCCAGAACAAAATGCTTAGCCGATGAACAACACTTAAAAACCGAACTACACACTCTCACTAATGTACTTACAGCCTATGGATTCCCAAAAAATAAGATTACCCACCTAATCCAAAAAGAAACCCCAACCAAAAGCCAAGACAGAGAACAAGAGAATGGCAAATCCCTCCTCCCATATATAAAAGGCACTACAGACAAAATCAGCAAGATCCTCCAAAAACACAACATTAAAACAGCATTCTGCACAAACAGAAAAATATCCACCATCCTAAGAAACCTTAAAGACAAAATCGAGTTAGTAAACCAAGGAGTATACAAAATCCCTTGCACTGCCTGCCCCACCACATACATAGGACAAACTAACAGAAGAATTAGTGCACGCATTGAAGAATACAAGAACTCAATCAAAAAACTTCCCTTGTCCAACACCTCAAAGCCACAGGACATGAAATTGACTTTAAAAATACCAGAACTATCACCAAAACCGAACACTTCAACAGCAGAATAATCAGAGAAGCCATAGAGATAGAAAAATGACCAGACAGCATGAATAAACGAGATGATACCTACCGCCTACCATTTGGAAACCTGCCTTCATTAATAAACGAGTACCTAACATGAAGAATGACATCAGACCCACACCCACGAGAGCCACACAAGACGCTACCACCACATTTCCACGTAGAAAAAAGACTCACACCCACACAGAAGAGGAGACACGACCACGAACCAGAAGCCGTACCGCAGCTGCACCACTACCCACTTCAAACCCCTCTGACCCATACAAGAAGTGAACTGACACCCACCATGAGGATGTGGCACGACCACGAACACGAAGCCAAACAACAGGATCACAGCTCACTAGCTCAAATCCCCCAGCAACTAAGACTAACCTGAGCACAACCAAGCCCCCACCTAAACAGAACACACCCCCAGCCAATCAGAACACATCCAACCCACCTACCAATGAGAACACAGCCAAACTCCCAACCAATGAGAACACACCCCCACCCAATCAGAACACAGCCAAGCCCCCATCCAATCAAGTCACACCCCCACTAGCAGTTCAAAGGAAGAAGCAGCTGCAAGCTCACATTATTCTGAGAAGCACAGAGCTGAAGAAACAAGCCTGAAGATGATGAATGAGACTTCATCGAAACATTGCCTAGATACTTCCAATTTTACGTGCGAGAAAGCCCGAATAACCAAAGATCCATATATATATGTGTGTGTGTGTGTGTGTGTGTGTGTGTGTTTAAGTTTTCGCAGGTACTTACATGAAGTATGTAAGGGCTAAGTCGCACTGGCCAACGGATGCAAAACGTATGTAAAAAGGACACAGCGGACGAGCAAATTTTCCATCCGTTGTTATCCGCTCTCAAAAGTGCCCTTAATTTGCATAAACAGAGCGGACAATAACGGAAAGGAAAGGACGTGGGGAGGATGTAGTGGGGATGTAAAGCAGATGTTTGTAGGAAGCCTAAGTGGATGGAAGCAGATGGAAGCGGATGAAACATCCGAGGGGCTTCCGGGGGAGAACAGCGAATCAGATGCTTAGCGGATGACGTGGATGCATCACGGACACCTATAGGATGCTTAGCGGATGCGTAGCGGATGCAAAGCGTTCACTGCGCATGTGGGGAGGATGAATTGCACAAGCTCCGTGGATATAAAAGGATGCAGCTCGCAAGCAGTCAGCATTCAGAGGAAAGACCTGCTGCCAGAGACATCTTGAGAGAACACCATGGGGAAGAAGAGGAAGCCTGTGCCAACTCCTGCCAGCCCTGGCAAAAAGTACAGAACCACCATCCCACACCCTGACGCTGACTCTGAAGCTGCTGGTGCTTCTATTGCTGCTGGTGGTGCTCCTGGTGTTGCTGGTACTGGTGCTTCTCCTGCTGGTGCTTCTGCTGGTACTGCTACTGCTGGTGGTATTTCTCCTGCTGCTGGTGCTGCTGGTGCTGCTGGTGCTTCTCCTACTGCTGCTGCTATAATGGACCAGCCCCAAGGCCCTCAAAGCCCTGCTGCTGAAGGCCCTGAAGCCCATGCCAGAGGGAGGAAGAGGCAAGGCAAGGAGAAGGGGGAGAGGAAACAGTACTCCATTTCCGAAGACCATGAGGAGGAGGTGCTCTAATGGCTGAGAGAGAACAAGTACCTGTGGAGGAAGGGCCACAGGCTCTATTGCGACACCAAGCGGAAGCAGGCAGCGTGGAGAGAGAAGGCGGAGAGCCTGGGCTACACTTCAGATGTACTCCTTGGATGGTGGAAGCACATGCATATCTGGCATGGCAAGCTACACCTGAAGAAATCCGGGCAGGCCGCTGTCAAGCTCACTGACCAGGAGACCTATGTCATGGCCAGGTGCAGCTTCCTGGAGGGTGAGATCCGCCACTGAGGAGCAGCCCCTCTGTCAACCCTCTCCCTCAGATAGCCCACAGACAGCCAGTCCTCTTCCAGCCAGGAGCCAGCTACCCTGTCCAGGCAGGTGTCTTTGGAGGGCCCCATGACAGAGACGCCCCCCCCAACAGCTGCACTCCCCATGCCAGGGGACGTGGAGGATCCCTGTCTCAGATGGAGCAAGAAGAAGCAGCCACCAGAGGCCAACCCACACCCATCCCCAGCTCCACCTCCACCTCCACAGAAAGCAGGCAGAAAGGCAGACCGGAGGGACAGAGCCACACTGTCCTCTTGGAGATCAGGGACACAATCAAAGCCAGCACAGATCTCCTCTCCCAGCTGGTCCAGTTCAACATACCTTCCTCAAACCACAATCCTGTCATCATCTACGTGAGCCAGCCCGAGTCCCAGTACCAGGTGATAAAGGAGAGAATCACAGCTCTTCTGCCCCACATTCCAGGCCCAGCTGAATCTGCTCCTACCCACTCCAGGTCTGCTCCTCCACCCCAGGCGATGTCACAGCAGCCCCTCGCCTACCAAGCCTACCACTACCAGGACTTCCCACAGCAGAGGCAGCCCTTCCCAGTCCAGACCCAGGTTCCTCAGATGCCACATATGCCACAGACGCATCACTTGACCCAGCTGCAGACCAGACAGCCCCACTACACTCCTCCTTCCTCCACCCCACAGCCAAGCCCTTCCTCAGAACATCTGTCATCAGTCTTGGGCCTCACATCCCAGGTACTTGAGGAAGGGCCTCTCAACCTTACGGGACTGAGTCAGCTCTCTGAGAGCTTCCTGAACACACCATCTCCTGTTGTACTCTTGGGGCCAGGCACCCCAGCGGTGCCTCAGACCAGCACTCCAGCCACAGCCACCTCCACAGTCCCTGGCCGCTTTACATCTGAGACCATGGGCACGCCTCAGAGTGACTGAGAAGAGTGCCAGAGACTGAGTTGTTACCTGTTCACTATATCTTTGCTTAAGACACTTTACTTGGGTCATTTTGCTTCTAAATAAAGTCATACAATTTGTTATTAATAAAGGTTCTCTTTGCTTCACACACTTGGTTCATTTTTTTTACTTAATAAAGTGTTGGGGAAAACTTTGAAAAAAGGGTTAAGCCTTTGCATGCTTGTGAGATTGGGAAGGATAGCTGTGGGATGGATAGCTGTGGGATGGGTAAGGATAGTTGTGGGATAGATAAACCTCCAGTGCAAGCATAGTGGGACTGTATGGTCCACTCTCCCAGCTTCCACACATATGGTCCTTTATTATCAATAACAATTTAATCAATGATCAACACATTTCAACATAGACAAAACTCTTTATTAATGCCCTATTCATTGTAAGGCCACTCCACATACATGGCCCAATATCATCAGTGTGATGAGACAGGCTGAAGGAAGCATCCATTAATCATCTACCATCCTGTCTTGCCACTCCACTGCTCCAGCTGGGGAATTGCACCAGTGTTTCAGGAGGTTGCGCTGCTTCTTCCTTTCATGTGAAGCTCTGTTGGGGCCTTACACATCCACAGTGTCTATCAGGTTTTGTCCTTGCCTCCATTCACCAGGCTCCATGTCTCCCTTTCCTTGTTGGCGGTCCACAAGCCTGTTCTGCAACACTAGGTAGCGGGTGCGCATGAGATTGTGCAGGATGCAGCAAGCTTCCACAATGCTCCTCACAGTCTGTGGGCGATGCTGCATAGTGGTGAGAAGTACCTGGAACTTGTTGGCCAGGATGCCAAAGGCATTCTCCACCACCCGTCTTGCCCTGGACAGCCTGTAGTTGAAGATCCTCTCTTCATGGGTGAGGTATCTTGAAGTGTAGGGCTTCATGAGGTTGGTTCTGAGGGAGAAGGTGTCATCACCCACGATGAAGTAGGGCACATCTTGTGTGTCGTTGGGTAGGGGGTCTGGATCTGGGATACCCATGATGAGGTTGCGTTCCAGCCCCTCCTTGAGGTCACTGGCGTTGTATACCTGGGCATCTGAAGCTGACCCGTTGCCTGAAGCATCAATGTACATGAACTTGTAGTCAGCATCGACCATGACGAAGAGGATGATGCTGAAGAAGCCCTTGTAGTTGTGATAAGTGGACCCTGACTTGGCTGGAGCTTTGCAGGCCACGTGCTTGCCATCTATGGCTCCAACGGTGTGGGAAAGTTCCACCTCTGATACCACTGCTCTGCAACTTTCTTCCAGCCTTCTTCAGTGGTGGGACACTGGAGGAGCTCCTGCAGGTATTCTTCGATGATGGCCTGCACCACTTCTCTGACCACAATGCTGATGGTGTTGTTTGGCACCCTCCAGGCATACTGCATGTTTCTGTACGTGGTCCCAGAGGCCAGGTGGCTCAGAGTCAGTGTCACATTCAGTCCAGTGTCCAGGCTGGGAGAGAAGTTGGTGCTTGGCTTGGTCAAACTGGGTCTCAGACGCTCCACAATTTTATCAAACATGGCTGGTGGCATCCTCATAAAGTGCTGGAATGCATGAGGGTCTTCATTCCTCAGCTCAACCATCCACTCTTCTCCCGATCCATCTTCGGACCCAGATATCTCTTGGATGTCTCCTTCTCCTTGCGTAGAAAAGGTGAAAAAGTCTGAAGAGGGTTTGGTTCTGGTGTTGAATGATGGCGGCTACCAAAAGGAGTGTGCGATGATCCATGGTGGACATCAATGGATGATGTGGAAGAGCAAGAGCAAGGCTGAAGAGGTCTGCACACCAGGGCTGCTGAACTGATAGTGAAATCCAGGTGATTTCCTCTCCCTTTTTATAGGAAATGTCGGTTTTCTGCTAGGTGTCCTTCCACATACTCTAGACATCCTCCAGACATCCTAAATATCTGAGATACGTCCCATACACAAATGTTTTGTCCATTTTAATGCTTTATATCGGAGCTGCATCCGCTTTCATCCTTTCTATGTCCATGCTACTCACGCTGTGGGGATGTTCTTCCCTCTTTCCGTTTTCTGCTGCAGCGGATGTGAGTTGCACGGATGCCCAGAGGATGCCAAGAGGATATGTAATGGATGACAACGGACTTAGAACGTTTGTTGCCCGTATGTGTCTCAGATGCAGATGGTACGCGGCGGAAAGTACATCCACTCAAAAAGTTTTGTGCAGCTCAAAACTTTTTGAGCGGATGAAATAGCAGTAGATGGATGTTTCATGGATAGAGCGTATGAAAGATGTACGCAGTGAGTACACAATGGATGCATCGCGTTTTCCAACGGATGCAAGCTTTTTTGACCGTTTTACATCCTCTTTGTATCCGTTGGAGCAGTGTGACTTGGGCTTAAGTACCCACCCAGCACAGTAATTACCACCCAGCACAGATAAACTGCATGGCCAAAACACTAATCACCAGAACCAAATGCCTGGCAGACAAGACACATATAAAGACTGAACTAATGCACCCTGACCAAAGTACTGACAGCCAACGGCTTCCACAAAAAAAAAAAAATCACCAGATTGATCCACAAAAACACACTAAGACATAATAGAGACCTAGAAGATCAACAGACCTATGGAACAGCTGTCCAGCCCTACATAAGAGATACTACAGACAAGTACCTATATACTTGTACAACTAGAAGTATACAAAAGAATAAGTACCCGCCTGGATGAACACAAAAATGCAGTAAAAAA
>BLBF01014053.1:4507-14687 GCA_015471245.1 Laticauda colubrina
AGTCACCCAGCTGGCTTTCATGCTTAAGGCGGGACTAGAACTCACAGGCTCCTGGTGATTAGGGCAGAGTCACTCAGCTGGCTTTCATGGCTAAAGTTGGACTAGAATGCACCGTCCCCTGGTTTTGTAGTCTGGCATTTTCACTTCCAGACCCCACTGTCGTTCAGTTCTCACAAAGATTATTTTCCCCATAACAGGGTGGGTTGAATTGATACCCTCATTAGCATCATCATTATTTATGATGGGTTAGAACGATGGGTGTGGCAGCCCAGCCCAGCTGGAAGTCAACCTGGGGGGAAAGGCTGATGTGCAGACATTTGTTGTGAGCTCCAGCACCAGTTCTTCTGAGGAAGGGGGAAACTCAGCCCTAGTTATGCTATTATTGCAATAAAAAATGAGCTGTCTGTTGGAAGGGCCATCCATCAGCTGTGATAGACTGTCAAGTTGGAGCATTGAGTGATATTACAGAGGTGTTCTATCTTCAGAGATCCGCGGAGAGGAGTTATAAGGGTGATGCTTCATAGCATCTGACTGGGAGCCATGCAGCATGGGGACTTTGCATTGACATACTGTTAAATAATAGCACAGGTTGCCTTTTTTCCTTAAATTACATGCTCCTAGTGTTTCCGGAGTCTTCTGCCTCATGCTCCATCTGTTGCACAACAGGTGGAATTCCACGCCGTCTTCTCTATGGCCCCCTTGGAAGAAACATATTAGCGTGCACATAAGGCACTCCATGTTTGAGCAAATACACCTTTTATGAAGCAATGTTGAAGATTTGGAATGATGTTTCCGCAGGCTTGCCTGGAAAAGGAGAACGATTTGAAGAAGACATAGACAACCATAAGATTAACAGAATATCGGAATAACAGAGTTGGAAGGGACCTTGAAGGTCTTCTAGTCCAACCCTTTGCCCAAGCAGAAAACGTTATATCCTTTCAGACAAATGGTCATTCAATCTCTTCTTAGAAACTTCCAGTGTTGGAGCATTTACAACTTCTGGAGACAAGTTCTTCCCACTGGTTAATTGTTCTCCCTATCAGGAAATTTCTCCTTAGTTCTAAGTTGCTTCTCTCCTTGATTAGTTTCCATCCATTGTTACTCATCCTGCCTTCAGGGGCTCTGGAAAATGGGTTGGCCCCCTCTTCTTTGGGGCAGGCCCTTAGATATTGGAACACTGCTATCATGTCATCCCTCATGACAGCCTAATCATAAAAGCACCAAGAACACCTCCACCAACATTGACAGGGTGAGCCACTAATGCATAAACAGAGAGCAAACCAGCACTGATGATATTGCATGGTAGGGTAATGAAACGTTTCCAAGAAAACAACCAAGTTCAAAGAGCACGAAGGATCCCAGAATAATCAAAATCTACCCCCCCCCCTCCTGTGCAGTGGTGGGATTCAAATTTTTTTTACTACCTGTTCTGTGACTGTGGCTTGGTGGCCATGGCATGGCTTGGTGGGTATGAAAGTGGAAGGACACTATAAAATCTCCGTTCCCAACGCACTCCAGGGGAAGGTTACTGCAAAATCCCCCATTCCCTCCCCACCCCACTAACCTGCTTTCCAGCTCCCTTCTCCTGTGCAGGGCAACCAAAGGAGACCCAGACGATCAGCTGGGACTCAATGGGAGCCAGAGAAGAGATGGAAGTGGGGTCAGTCAGAGGTGGGATTTGCTGGTTCTCCAAACTACTCAAAATTTCCGCTACTGGTTCTCCAGAACTGGTCCGAATCAGCTGAATACCACCTCTGCTCCCGTGGATGGCATATGCAACAGACTTTTTAAAAATTTCTGTTCAACCAGCCAATGCTATCTCATCAGATCCATTGCCCAGACTGGGAAATTAAGAATTCACAACATCGTGTTCAGAAGGCTATCGAGTTTAGATTAGTGCTTATTTATGAAAATACACTTCCTGTCTTTCATGAGTTTTTGAGATATAATCTGATTAATGAAATTTACAGTCTCCGTTCGCCCTGTAGGAAGCTTGCTTATCGGGCAGTTTTTTCTTTTCTTTTTTTTTCTTTTTTTTCTCTTTCAGTGAATCAGTTGCATTAAAAAGCCATCACTTCTCCCTTCCTTTATACCTGGAAGACATCCCATCTTTGACTAAAGTTGGCATAAATAAAAATAACAAGAACAACAGTCTCAATAATTCCCCTCGGAAGGCAGTATGAAGCCTTTTAATTGCCTTGCTTGGAGAATGAAAAAAAATAACCATCATTATAATAGTGTTTTTATTAGGAAACCAGTGGCTATTGATAAATAGAAAGTTGATTTCCTGTCTCTCTCTCTCTCTCTTTTTAGTTTGTACTTTAGTTTGTTGGAGGCTGCTTGTTCTTCAACATTTTTTTTCATTTAAAATTGTCGGGTTTGTGGAGGTTCAGAATGTTAAATAAAAATATTCAACTACATTTCAAAAAGTTGTAAAAAATAATAACCCTAGAATAAGTAGTCTTTGACTTATTTGTGCCATGCAATGAAATCACATCTCAGGATGATATACTCCTTTGATGTTGGAAAGACCACAAAGGATGAAGTTGTGGTTTGGGCACTGTTTGGGCACATGAATGACCCACATGCTTAACCCAACAAACTACAAATTTAATTGCAGTACGCTACTCCAAGAAGGGACGTGGTGTTTTAGTAACAGCCACTTAATCACAGTGGCTAAGATACAAGCTTCGTGGCTCAGTGTCTTAGCCACTGAGCCACTAAGCTTCCATCTTAGCCACTGTGATTAAGTGGTTGTTACTAAAACACTAAGACGCTGAGCTTGTCAATCAGAAAGGTCGGCAGTTTGGCGGTTCAAATCCCTAGCGCTGCGTAACGGAGTGAGCTCCCGTATCTTGTCCCAGCTTCTGCCAACCTAGCTATTCGAAAGCACATAAAAAATGCAAGTAGAAAAATAGGGACCCCTTTGGTGGGAAGGTAACAGCGTCCTGTGCGCCTTTGGCGTTTAGTCATGCCAGCCACATGACCATGGAGACGTCTTCGGATAATGCTGGCTCTTCGGCTTTGCAATGGAGATGAAAATAACAGAATAGCAGAGTTGGAAGGGACCTTGAAGATCTTCTAGTCCAACCCCATGCTCAAGCAGGAAACCCTATAACATTTCAAATAAGTCATTGTCTTATTTCTTCTTCAAAAACACTCACAACTTCTGGAAACAAGTTGTTCTACTGGTGGATTGTTCTCACCATCAGGAAACTTCTATTTGGTTCTAAGTGGCTTCTCTCCTTGATTAGCTTCCACACTTTGCTTGTCCTGCCTTCAGGTACTTTGGAGAATAGCTTGACTCCCTCTTCTCTGGGGCAGCCCCTCAGATATTGGGACACTGGTATCATGTCACCCCAGTCCTTCCTTTCATTAAACTAGACATACCCAATTCCTGTAACGGTTCTTCATGTTTTATCTTCCAACTCCCTCATCATCTTTGTTGCTCTTCTCTGCACTCTTTCCAGAGTCTCAACATCTTCTTTATATTGTGGCAGCCAGCAAATAATAATAATGTAAAATAGAATTTAGCACTGTGTGGCCCATTTCAGATGGCATTAGAGGAACCGCTTCATGAGGTCCTCCTCTGAAGCTGCTGACACCATTAAGATCTGAGTCAGATATCCGTCAGATGGAATCGTTTCACCCTGCAAAAATTGGGGGAAAAGGATCAGAAGCTAAGGTAAAAGCAAGTCCCTGCTTTTGGGTTTGAACGTTTGCCCGTTTTCAAACGTCCCGTTGCGTATCCTATTCGGTCAGTTGTGGTCAAGCTGGAAAACTCACTAGTGTGTGGTTTAGCCTCCCAAAAACACTTCAAAGAGAAATGTTCGGCACCTGGTTGCAACCCTAGAAGGAGAAGGCGTGAATGAAAAATGTTGTACAGCATGCTTATTGTTGGCCAGGCCAACGTATATTGTAAATGGAGATGCCTGTAAAACTGGATCCTTGAAGTTCTTAAAGAACCCGTTTCCTGATCATTGCTCCTAATAATTTTAACAGAATAACAGAGTTGGAAGGAAACTTGAGGGTCTTCTATTCCATCCCCCCTGCTCAAACAGGAGACCCTCTGCCATTTCAGACAAATGGTTATCCAATCTCAGATACAGATAATACAGATAATCAGAGTTGGGAGGGACCTTGTAGGTCATCTCGTCCAACCCCTCGCCCAAGTGGAAGACCCTACACCATTTCTGACAAATTTCCAGTGTTGGAGAACTCACAACTTCTGGAGTCGAGTTGTTCCCCTGATCAATTGCTCTGTCAGAAAATTTCTTCTTTGTTCCAGGTTGCTTCTCTCCTTGGTGAGTTTCCATCCATTGCTTCTTGGCCTTCCCTCAGGTGCTTTGGAGAACAGCTTGACTCCCTCTTTCTTTGGGACAGCCCCTGAGATATTGGAAGACTGCTATCATGTCACCCCCTAATCCTTCTCTTCATGAAACTAGACATACCCAATTCCAGCAACCGTTCTTCCTATGTTTGAGCCTCCAGTCCCCTAATCATGTTTGTTGCCCTTCTCTGCACTCTTTCTAGAGTCTCAACATCTTTTTCATATTGTGACAACAAAAACTGGATGTAATATGCCAAGTGTGGTCTTACCAAGGCATTATAAAATGTTATGAACACTTCACATATTCTTCGTTCTGTCCCTCTATTGATTCAGCCGAGGACTGCATTCGCTTTTTTTTTTTTTTTTTGCAGCTGCAGCACACTGCTTGCTCATATTTAAATGGTTAAGTCAGAGGTGGTCTTCAGCAGATTCTGACCAGTTCTAGAGAACCAGTAGCGGACATTTTGAGTAGTTTGGAGAACCAGCAAATCCCACCTCTGACTGGCCCCGTCCCCACCTATTATCTGCCTCCCAGCTGATCGGCTGGGTCGTCCTTTGTTGCCCTGCACAGAAGAATGGAGCTGGAAAGCAGGCTAGTGGGATGGGGAGGGAATGAAATTTTGCAGTATCCTTCCCTTGGAATGGGGTGGAAATAGGGATTTTACAGTATCCTTCCCCTGCCACACCCGTCAAGCCACAGCATACCCACAGAGCCAGTAAATCTTTTTAATCCTACCAGTGGGTTAAGTGATTATCCAGTAGGATTCCAAGATCCTTTTCACAGTTACTGCTGTTGAGTCATCTGCAAGGAAACGGTGAAGCTCAGAGAGCATCAAGGACTCCACAGTTCAACCCTGAGCGACAAATATTCTCTTCTATTGCTCATTATTGTTAAGTTCCCAACCTATGTTCCCAACCTGTATCATGCGGTGACATTATCCGAGAATTTAAAACGTTTTGAATGCAGAGGAGCAGAAATGCAGCAGAAAAGCGTGTTGAAATCGGGTAATGCCTGGTTTTTAATGGGGGATTTAAAGTGTATTTTAAAATGAAAGGGAATTTGAAGGTGGCCTCACCTAGGGTTGAGATTCTTGGAATTTCAATGCTGCTGGATCGGCCATAGAAATAAGAGTATGTGTGTGTGAGAGAGGTGGAATCTTCAACTTTGTGACTGTGGTTATCATCTAGGTTTCTTTAATACCCACCTCCTGATGTCTTTGGGGTTGGCAAAGAGCAATCACGCTAGTTGTAATGAGAAATGATTGGAATCTATGGTAGATATTTTAGTGCAAAGTTTAATGGTTAAGGTGTTGGCCTTGAAACCAGGAGGCTGTGAGTTCTAGTCCTGCCTTAGAAATGAAAGATGGCTGGCTTGATTTTGGACCAATCGCCAGGAGATGGTGAGTTCTAGTCTCACCTTGGGCAGAAAAACAGATTGGGTGACTTTGAGCCAGTCACTCTCTCAGACCAAATCACCTCACAGGGTTGTTGTCAGGAAAATAGGAGGAGGAAGGAGTATTAAGTAAGTTCACCATCTTGTGAATAAAAATAATAAAGGTGGAAATAAAATAAATAAATCACTAAAAAAAATGTTAAATCCCCAAATTTACATTATACTTAAATAGCCCTGCTTCTCTCTCTCCGTCTGCACACACAAGTAAGCATGCACACTTACAGATATATTTTTGTTTGAAATGGCATAGGATCTCCTGGCTGAGCAAGGGGTTAGACTAGAAGACCTCCAAGGTCCCTTCCAACTCTGTTATTCTATTATTCCTAGGCTCTAGGTTTTAAGGGTTGTTTTACGACTTATCAAATTATTACTTTTCAAATGATCCAAGACAATTTGCTTTAAAAAGGAGAAGTAAATTTTGGAGGCATTTTAATTGGGGGAAGAATTTCAATTTTTTTTACTATGAAGTAGCCAGGGTGTGTGTTTGTGTGTGTGTGTATGTATTTTTGTATATTTTGTGCTGTTGGGTCTATGACCGGTCCTGTCTTTCACTTTTTAATCCTCTGGGTTTTAAGTCCCCAGAAAAATATTAAAAGGGCATTTCACCTCTTGCAAATTTTCAGTTGTTGTTTGCTACCCCTCTTAAGGAGTGCCATCCTTGAGAAAAATCCCTGGAGAATTTATTTCCTGCCCCCGGAGAATATTCTAGAAAACCAGCTGTATCATTTCTGTGTCTTGACAAATCGCCTGGAGAATTTGAAAAAAAAAACATTTGTGCCCAACTTTATCCAAAATGCATGAAAGAAAACGTTTGCAAGATATAAATATATACACCGAGGCAAAAGAGTAAAAACAAAAACAAAAAGCTCCTTATAATGCACATATTTAGAAATGCAGGCCTGAGGGATCCAAACTGAAATCTCCACTTGCTGGTCTATGTCTCTAGGCAATCAGCAGGACTCAAATGTGCCCCAAATTTATCCAGGCTGATTTTCTTCTGAGGCAGCCCTGGGCTAAACAGATACTGAAAAGAATAGCTTGGAAGATATTCGATCAGGTAAGCCAAAACACTGACTGGTTCGGTTTTAATTTCCTTTTTTGGGGATCTTGCCTGGGGAGTTGGGGTTTGGACTAGATGACCTACAAGCTCCCTTCCAACTCTTTTAATATGTATCGGTATCGATATCCATCCATGCCCAGAACATCCGCACTGAATCAATCAGCTTGATCTTCCAGAGGCAACTGAAAAGGAAAAGGAGGAGAGCAACAAAGATGATGAAGGGACTGGAGGCTTAAATCATATAAAGAACAGTTTCTGGAGTTTTGTTTGCCTAGATTGAGGAAAAGAAGGACGAGGGGTGACATGATAGCACTCTTCCAATATCTCAAGGGCTGCCACAAAGAAGGGGAGAGGAATCAACCTATCCTGCAAAGCACCAGAGATACAGGACAAGAAACAACGGATGGAAACTCATCTAGGAGAGAAACAACCTTGAACTAAGGAGAAATTTCCTGACTGTGAGAAATGGAAAGACTTGTCTCCAAAAGTTGTGGATGCCCCAACACTGGAGGTTTTTAAGAAGAGATTGGACAACCATTGGTCTGAAACAGGATATAGTTTAAGGAGGAAACTACAGTATAAACTATTTCAGACAAATGATTGTCCAATCTCTTCCAATCTCTCGCAGGAGGTTGGACTAGAAGACCTCCAAGATCCCTTCCAACTCTGTTTATTCTGTTCTATTCTGTTCTGTTCTATTCTATTCTATTCTATTCTATTCTATTCTATTCTATTCTATTCTATTCCATTCCATTCCATTCCATTCCATTCTTATTCTATTCTAATTCTAATTCTATTCTATTCTATTCTATTCTATTCTTCTCTATTCAACTCTATTCTGAATTCTAATTCTAATTCTATCCTATCCTATCCTATCCTATCCTATCCTATCCTATCCTATCCTATCCTATCCTATTCCAGTTACTATTATGGAGACTGCAAAAGCCACCTTGTAGTTATTTCTCTTCATTTATTTGTGTCCTGCCTTTATTGTGACAAATGTCAATGGAGATTCACAATCACCCAGGTCATGGTTGTCTCCAAGGTGCTTTTCTAAAAGGCAACTGGACTTTCTTGGGTTTTTTCCCCCAAAAACATTTCTCTTCTCATTCAAGAAGATCTGTAGCAGAACTGAAGAAACTTCTTGGATGAGAAGCGAAACGTTTTCAAAGACAAAAAAAAAACCGCCAAGAAAATCCAGTTATCTTTGTGGAAAAGCACCTTTGGATTTTTAAATGTGGCTATAGAATGGCAGGTTGTTTGTCTCTGTTCTACCAGGAAAGGAAGCTTCCTGCCTTTGACTCACAAACCTTCCCACATTGGTTTATAGTTATACTAGTTCTATACCCATGCTTAGCTATGAACCTGTGTGGTCAGCCTTAGCTTTGGGGAGTTAAATAAAGGGGAAAAAATTGTGCCTCTGCCTACTAGCATCCATTGGTATTCATCTGGCTAGTGGCCTTTCAGAGAGTGTGAGAGTTGAGGGCTGTTTGGAAACTGAAACTGTATTTGTTGTGTGAGCAAGAAGGAAACAGCAAGGAGTCTGGGTGTGGCTTAGCTCAACTGTTCTGTACTGAAGCTCCTTCAGAAATGGAAATAGAAATGGAAACTCCTCTGCTTGTGTTTTGCATTTGGAAAAGATTTCTTTTCAGGTGGGGAGGGCGAGTAGAACTCCTTAGCATCAGAGCATGTTAATAATAAAAATATAGGAAATACTAAAGCTCTGATGGTCATTTTGAAAAATCCTTTCTTAGTGAGCATTTAGAAGCCAAGAGAAACATGGATGCCAAATTTCAAGTTTGTAGGCTTTATGGTTTGGGAAATTTTGTGATGATGCGTGAGGGGTATTTCGCTTTTATGTATACAGATTAAGACCAGACTAGCATCTCAGATTCGGAGATAATACGCACATTTCATTGGCTACATATTGTCTTCAACTTACAGCAGTTCATTTAGTGACCGTTCCAAGTTACAACAGCACTGGGAAAAGTGACATGACCATTTTTCACAACTTACGGCCATCGCAACATCTCCGTGATCACTTGGTCAAAATTCAGATGCTTGGCAACTGACTCGTATTTATGACGGTTGCAGTGTCCCTGGGAGTCATGTGATCCTCTTTTGTGACCTTCTGACAATCAAAGTCAATGGGGGAAACCAGATTCACTTAGCTTATTATTGTTACTAATTTAACTAATTACTAATTAGTCAGTTAATTAGTTACTAATTTAACAATTCACTAGTTTATTAGTAATAAATTAGTAATAAACTAATAAAATAATTTATTAGTTAAATTAGTTACTAATTTAACAATTTACTAATTTAAATTGTTACTAATTTAACAACTGCAGTGATTCTTTTAACAAATGTGGAAAGAAAAGTCATATAATTCACTTAACAAACTTCTCACTTAGCATCATAAATTTTGGGCTCAGTTGTGGTCATAAGTTGAGGCCCACCTGTAATTTTCACTGCAATATCAGCAAAAAAACCCAACCAAACACCCGCTCCCCCCAAAAAATCAATAACCAGACAAATTAATAAGGGACAAAGGGAGAGAATAATAATTCTGCGGAGGGAATAAATGAATTGTAACTCTTTCTAAATAGAATAATGTATCTTCATTGTCTTGAAGACACTGGATGATTAAACTTACAGTAAAACTGTAAATCTAACCCATATCTTTCTCCATTCTTTGAAAAACTTGGAAAGTTATACAATAGAAAAAGCATAAATAAGTTAAATCCTTTCTATTTGAAGCCAGAAATTATGCCGCCTTAGAGGGAGGAAAACACAAAGGCAGATAACTTTGCTGGCAATAAATCTTAACAACACCCTTTCTGAATTTGAAAGGACCTGACACTGTCAGATGAAAAGAATAGACAGCTCCATTTGTTGGGGTTGGAAAAAAAAACCTCAAGGAATTTTATAATATAATTGTTACAGATGCCACTCGATCCAGAAGAACTGCCTTACTGAAAATGCACTTTGTTTGATATTAATCAAATTTGCCTCCTTGCACGAGAAACTAAATTTAACAATTGCATCTGACTGAATCAATCCGTTGTCATTCAAATCCCCAACGAAGACGGATACGCGTCTCTTTGCATTATGATTAATGTGTCGAGGGGAAGGGAAACTTTTCCTGGAGAATTAAAAATAAGCGCAGCAACTTGAAAGCTGGTTAGAAATAACCTGAAGCCTGAGAGAAGAATTGAATGTCAACCCTTGGTAGTGAAAAGGACTAGGAGTGACATGACAGCACTCTTCCAATATTTTGGAAGAGTGGACGTGGGATAATACCCGAAGGAAGCTGAACAGCATATATATATATATA
>BLBF01014066.1:0-12371 GCA_015471245.1 Laticauda colubrina
AACTTCATGAGGATGCCTCCAGCCATGTTTGATGAAGTTGTGCAGCGGCTGACACCCAGGTTGACCAAGGCAAACACCAGCTTCCGCCCCAGCCTGGAACCTGGGCTCAAGGTGGCACTCACTCTGCGCCACCTGGCCTCAGGGACCTCCTACAGGAGCATGCAGTATGGCTGGAGGGTGCCATCCAACACTATCAGCATTGTGGTCAGAGAAGTGGTGCAGGCCATCATCGAAGAATACAAGGAGGAGCTCCTCCAGTACCCCTCCACTGAAGAAGGATGGAAGAAAGTTGCAGAGCAGTGGTATCAGAAGTGGAACTTACCACACACCGTTGGAGCCATAGATGGCAAGCACGTGGCCTGCAAATCTTCAGCCAAGTCGGGGTCCACTTATTTCAACTCCAAGGGCTTCTTCAGCATCATCCTCTTCGCCATGGTCGATGCTGACTACAAGTTCATGTACATCGATGCTTCAGGCAACGGCTCATCTTCAGATGCCCAGGTATACAATGCCAGTCACCTCAAGGAGGAGCTGGAAGGCAACCTCATCGTGGGCTTCCCAGATCCAGAACCCCTGCCCAACGACACACAAGATGTGCCCTACTTCATCATGGGGGATGATGCCTTCTCCCTCACAACCTACCTCATGAAGCCCTACACTTCCAGACTCCTCACCCATGAAGAGAGGATCTTCAACTACAGGCTGTCCAGGGCACGGCGGGTGGTGGAGAACGACTTTGGCATCATGGCCAACAGGTTCCAGGTACTTCTCACCACCATGCAGCATCACCTAGAGCCTGTGAGAAGGATCATGGAAGCTTGCTGCATCCTGCACAATCTCATGCGCACCCGATACCCAGTGTTGCAGAACAGGATCGTGGACCTCCAACAAGGCAATGGGGACATGGAGCCTGGGGAATGGAGGCAAGGGCAAAACCTGATTGACACTGAGGATGTGCAAGGCCCCAACAGAGCCTCACATGAAGCAAAGAAGCAGCGCAACCTCCTGAGACACTGGTGCAACTCCCCAGCTGGAGCAGTGGAGTGGCAAGACAGGATGGTAGATGCTTAATGGATGCTTCCTTCAGCCTGTCTCATCACACGGATGAGATTGGGCCATGTATGTTTGGTTGGCCTACAATGAACAGGGTGTTTAATAAAGAGTTGTGTTTATGTTGACATGTGTGGATAATTATTACATTATTATTGATAATAAAGGGCCGTAGGTGTGGCACCTGGGAGGGTGGACCATACAGTCCCACTATGCTTGCACTGGAGGTTTATCTATCCCACAGCTATTACCCATTCCACAGGTATCCCTGCCATCCCACAGCTATCTCAACCCATCCCACAGCTATCTTAACCCATCCCACAAGCATGCAAAGGCTTAAACCATTTCTAAATGTTTCCAGCAAGACTTTATTAAAAAAAAGAAATGAAGCAAGTATGTGAATCAAAAATAGACTTTATTAACAACAAGCTATAAGACAAAAATGAATCTCTGTCACTCCTCTTGGTCGCTCAATCTCAGGGGTGAAGGGTGCAGATGCTGTGGAGGTGGCTGGTGCTGGAGTGCTTGTCATCAGCTCCTCCAGAAGCAGAAGCAGCAGAAGCCCCAGCCCCAGAAAAGCGAGCCCGTGTTGCAGAAGCCCCAGCAGAACCAGAGTGAGGGCCAGGGGGCGGGATGGTAGCCCTGTCCCTCTTGCCAGGGTTGGCAGCAGATGGCTGAGGCTTGCTGTGCTTCCGCATGGTTGTGGGGTTGCTGGCTGGCAGGGAGGCTGGCACCAAGGCAGGCAGGAAGGCTGGCAGGCAGGCAGGCACCAAGGCTGGCAGGAAGGCTGGCAGGGAGGCAGGCACCAAGGCTGGCATGAAAGCTGGCACCAAGGTAGGCACCAAGGCTGGCAGGGAGGCAGGCACCAAGGCTTGCAGGAAGGCTGGCAGGCATGCAGGCACCAAGGCTGGCAGGCAGACATGAACCAAGGCTGGCAGAAAGGCAGGCACCAAGGCTGGCAGGCAGACTGGCTGGCAGCAAGGCTTGCATGCAGGCTGGCAGCAAGGCTGGCAGGGAGGGTAGCAGCAAGGCTGGCAGGGAGGCTGGCAGCAAGGCTTGCAGGGAGGCTGGTAGCAAGGCTGGCAGCAAGGCTGGCAGCAAGGCTGGTAGCAATGCTGGCAGGCAGGGTAGGCAAGGCAGCCAATCCATCCGGCAGCAGGTCTTTCCTCTGAATGGTGACCTGCTTCCGAGCTGCTTCTGTTATATCCACGGGGCTGACGCAATGCCTCCCCCCCGCATGCACAATTAATGCCAGGCATCCATTAGGCTTCCGCTGTGCATCCGCTGTACATCCGCTTCATCCGTTCGGTGTCTGCTGCGCATCCGCTGTATCCGTTCCGCGTCCGTTTTGCTGAGGTCCCCCGGAAGCCTAGCGGATGCGCCATCCGCTCCCATCCTCTTCCATCCGCTGGGCTTCCATTCCGCATCCGCTTTGCATCCGCCCTGCGTCCTCCCCGCGTCTGTGTTATCCGCTCCGGTTATGCAAATTTTTGCCCCTTTTGAGAGTGGATAACAATGGATGGAACATTTTGCTCGTCCGCTGTGTCCTTTTTTCATCCATTGGGCAGTGTGACATGGGCTTTATGCCTAATGTCAGGCATAGTGCATGAGAGAGAAAAATCCCATAAGCAGCTCTCCTGTTTCCATAGTCAAATATTTCAATAAATTCCATAATTCGGTCTCTGATCTTGGTACCTTAAATTTGCTATTGATGGCAGCCACATCTATTAATGTTGGGTCCATTTACTCTAATGTTAAAAACAACTTATAATATATAATTGGAAATCAGACAAAAATATAATACTGTACATAATGAAGCAAGCTTGTACCGAAATAGAGAGCTGCATTCATGAAGCAACTCATACCACCCACATTCTTTTTCAGTCACTTTATATTGTCCACTCCCTTGATAAACATCAATACTCTTTGGTGCATCAATTAATTTACTTATATTTAATTCACTGAAATCTGATGCAAGAGTAATACTCATTCTTGTATTTTATAAGCTTTTTTTAACTGCTATGTTGGTAAAGTCAGTCAGAGCTAAATATTTGCAAGAACTGCTCTTCTATGAGGATTGCCAACCAACCATGTGATTTTCAGTGGTATGGAATCACATAAGTTATGTTTAATGACAAACTCAACTATGGTTTGTTCACTTTCTGAATCATAGAACACAGTGGAGCATAAACTAGCCACATGGATTGATTTTACATCGCATGCTAAAATAGTTTGTGGCTCATAAAATGAGCAAACATATTTGGGTCTCATTCCTCTTTTCTTTATGTTTGGCCATCATACCTGTGAGATTTTTTGCATTGTCATTTTTATGTACCACATGATTGATCTTATGAAAAATGATTGGTATTCCTAAAATCTTATTTATAATATTTTTTATATAGACAAATAATTAAGAGCACTGGTATTAAATGTTTTGAATGTCCATGGGGATTAGAGTCTAGTCAAACAAGAGCTTGACTTGATCTTGATCCTAACACTGTGCAAGTAATCAAAATGAGTAAGATCAACCTTGGAAAAAACATATCAAAATGAATACTGATGAGGAGATAGCACAGCAAACAATATAATGTTATTGAAAAACACTTCATTTACTGATATAATTTCTCTGATTTCAATTATCAATTGTAGCTAATACAAAGCTATTAGCAACTAAACCTTACTTTAAAAAAAAAACTTTTATCACAATCATCAGGAGAAGGTGCTTTTTGATTGCAACAATTGTTTAACTTGTGACAAGAATTTTTCCATCTTAACTCAGACAACCTTCTCAGGACAATCTCCAGGACTATTGATCTGCAGAAATTTGCTAATATGTCATTTGAGTACAGGGCATCCTTTTAATATGAGGGTGCTATCACCAGCACAGTTCAGAAAGAAAATGGTTTATTTGCAATTATGTTTTTTTTTTAACCCTTCTTGCAGTTGCAAATCGATGGCTCATTATCAAGATTTCAAAAGTTTTATGCTATCAGAATTTACTGACCTTCCATTAAGCAAATGCTTTATGTAAGAAGGGGGAGCATGTAAATCTATATATGTACAGAACTTAGTTAAGACTAAGAAGAAAAAGCCCTCCAGATGAGATATCATCCATTATTATCTGCATTAATATGTAAAAACCTATGCCAGCTGCATTAGAAGTTTAGCTTGGAAAATGAAATTAATGAAAATCATAAGTATCTAAATAGTGCTAATGGTTCTTGCTTCCCCAAATGACCCTGAATTTGGAAGCATCCTCTTGACTAGGAATTTCTTTTCCAACAAAATAGAAAATCAGGTAAGACATAATTAAGGTTAAGCAGGCAAGCCCTGTCTTGGCTGAATTTCTGGCAGAGCTTCTGTGTCTCAAACAAGTGGGTTATGACAGGTAGAAAGACAGCAGATGTGACTTTACATTGTTCTCTGCTAGGAAAGCTTCCAACTGATCTATTTTTACTTTCCATGTATTTTAATGCAGGTTTGGGGGAATTAGAGTTGCTCATAAGATGCATTAAGTAGCCAAGAGGATCTTTTCCAATTTTCTTTGAAGTGAGAAATTGGAAACACACACAAATCTTTGTGTGTTTAATAGGGGAGAAGCAGCCAAGGGAGATATTTCTACTTTAATTTGCCTTCCTTATTTCAAAGTGTGTTTTCTTTCTCCAGGGACAGCTATTTCAGTTTATTCTAAAATGTTCCTGCCTGGGGAAAGGGTGATATCACGGTTCTTCTTTCCTATGGTTCTTGTCTCATATCTGTTGTTTTGAATCTTTCCAAGCAACTGAAGTACAGGCTACACAGTTTTTGAAACAAATGTTTTTGAACTGTGATCCTAAACTGTCATGGGAATCTATTTTAGTCACTCTGTTAATTCTTAAAAAAAACCCAGTGTCTCAAATGCTTCTTACAAATCATTTTCATAATTGGCAGGTCCATGTAGGGTGTGGATTCACCAGTTAGATATAATGAACATATCTAGAATGGGCATTTATTAATCATGAACTTATATATGTTTTCATCACAATACTCTTGATCCTTAAAGAAATCTGGATTCTTGTAAGACATTCAGGGGCATAAGAAGATTCTTACATCAAAGGCTATGCAGCATCACTGCTTTATTTAATTTGTCTGTTTAGAAAAGCCATTAAGACTTTTTCTAATTTGGTGGGCTCTTATCTAAGCTTCCTAAGAATTTTTTATAATTAACCTTTCTTTGAATATGGGATAGCTAATATTTTTATCATCAGCTTTTGCAAGATTTTATGTGTTGTATTATATATTCAGTAAGTTATGAGTTGTTCTGGGGATCTCTTGAATACACATAATATACCTAGAGCACACATAGAGAAATGTTACTGTACACAAAAAATGGGCAGGTTATAAGTGAAGTGTATCAGATTAATCAGACATTACCAGATGTCCAACAAGAAAAGCACATGTCCTCCTTTTAGTCCTCATGTCTTCTGTCTGGCAGCCATAGCCTTAAAATCAAGTATTGCTCAGATTTTTCAATATCTTTTCTTTTCCTCAGCAGGCTTTCTGCATGATGCTTCCCTAATAAGTTCTAACCACAAGTTAACAAGCTCAGCTCTGTGACCTTAATTAGTTGAGTAGTACCTTACTGCCAGCTTATTCTGCTGCCTGAAATGGACAATAATTTAACCAGTTATACTGAGGCTATTTATGGTGGTGCAGTGGTTAGAAAGCAGTATTGCAGGGCTCAAGGTTGACTCAGTCTTTCATTCTTCCAAGGTCAGTATTATGAGGACCCAGACTATTGGGGATAATATACAAATAGTGCTTCCATTGCAAACCACCCAGAGAATGCTGTAAAGTGCTATGGGTGGTATATAAGCCTATCTATCTATCTATCTATCTATCTATCTATCTATCTATCTATCTATCTATCTATCTATCTATCATCTATCTATCTATCTATCTATCATCTATCATCCATCATATTTCTAAACCAACCATATTTCTAAACTCCCTCATGCTTCCTATCCAGCTTCAGGACATTGCTGAGACTGAAAAAGCAATCCTTCTGATGTTTTATAATCTATATCAAATTTTTTAACTGCCCATCTCCCTCATGGAGGCCTAAGTACATTTTGCAGTTTTCACTATAATTTTGTCATGGATGTCAACAAAGTTAGTGCATCTTTTTTTCCCCTCATTTGTCCTCCTTACCACTTGACTTTGCATGTGGTAACTCTAAAGGCTTCTGAAAGAAGACACAAAAATCAGTGCCACCCTAAGGAAATGATGTTATGGGCACTAGCTAAAACCTCCTTTCTTGTAGTGTTAACTAATATAAACAACTACACACATTTAGCAGTAGGCATTTTATGACTTGTATCTCATTTGTCTACTTAGTTGGAGCATTTGGAATAGCTAAGAATAAAATAGCTAAGAATAAAATAATCATGGATTATAAAATGCAGTTGTTCATATAATCACCCAAGACGTTCTTTTTCAAGGCATTATGTATCCCTGTTTTTTATGAGACAAAGACATGTGTTGCCTGCCCTCACTCATTAGGAAAAGCATCACGGATCATTTTATTTTAGCTGTTTTGGACTTGAATACGAAACCATTCTGAAACATCTAAGACTGTAAAACTGCTTTTATAATAGGACTGGTATGGTTTGAGATGTAGTGATGCTTCCAAAACCTTTCCAAGATTTTATTGCCTTGTTTCTAAGCTAAAGTTTAATTCATTAAAAATAGCAACAGTTCATTGCTGAATTCTTAGAGTAACAGAATTAGAATTAACAGATATACACATTTGCACATAACAAACTTCCCTTATATGTTTTTATTTGTTATACTATGCATAGTGATATAACACAACTAAATATACACTGGATATCTCAACATTTTTGGCAGTTTTAAAAATTGCAACCAAATTTAAATGCATATAACATTTACCTTGTTATAGATTCATTTCACTGGATGGGCGAGGATAGAAGGATAGGTCTATGTGTATGGAGATCTGTTTAAGCTGAAAAAAACATGTCCATTTCAAATAACATATACTTACCCTTCTATACTCACCCATATGGGTCAATAGAGAATAAACATTAATTATGTCTAGATTTATCTATACATTCACAATTCACAGAACAGCACCCATTAAAGGCTTTTAAAACTTCTATTAACACTTAAGTGGTTAGTGCCAAAAAATAAGTCCTAAATACCATCAATGCATTTAAATTACCATTATAATATATACCAATTGTATATATTTTACAGAGATTGCATGCATGTGAGATAAAAACATTGCTGGCATATAGAACTGTAATAGCTGTAGTGAAACAGAAATGGTTTTGAGTCATTACTGATAAAAATGCCAAAGTCCCTGAGTTACTGTTTGCAGCAGATAAGGCTCAAATAGCCTGCTTGTCACATCCATAAAAAACAAACAAACCAGGAGTTATTTCAGATGTTGCAGGAAAGTTAGAGATATAAATGACCTGCAATTTCTGTTAGTGTGCTTCGGTAAGAACCAATGTGGAAGTTCACCAATTCATATGCACATTCTTGCCAGAGAAATTCTCGAGTATCTGCTTCAGATAATGCCATTTGAGAGATATTCATGCATCCAGCTGAAAATTTGTTTTGCTGTAACGATGCACAAAATCTGACTCTCTAAAAATAACTTATACTTTTAGATTCTGCTGCAATTCCGGTGATATTACTCGAACCATAACTTGCTCTTTTTACATCAGTGGTTTTCAGTGGGTATAAAGAAAGTCTCTCACTCACTGAACTTCCTGCATTCTTTTTTGCCCCAGACGATGACAATTGACGCCTCAATGCTGTGCCAGAAAGGAGTTTCTCAACCTCTTCTCTCTAATGTTGCATATACTACAGGGAAAAAGAAGTTTTACCTACACTTCTGGCTAAGACCAATAGTGCTGGAAAAACTATGAGTACCATCAAAGGTCTTTTCATAAGTCACTTAATTAGAATGTAGAATAATAGAGTTGAAAGGACCTTGGAAGTCATCTAGTCTAACCCCCTTATGATATAATAACCCCCTTATAATTATCGGTTGCACAGTCCAGTTACTTAGATTGGATTTTACATTCTTAGCCACTTACTGAATTATTTCCAAGGACTTAGAATAGGTACATAATGTTATTTAATGTTAATACTGAAAATATTGCATGATGTAAACTGTTCCAGGCAAAGATGCCTTTTGCAATTGACTGGTGGTGCTTTTGTCAATGCTGAAGATGATGATTCAGATGTTTGGGAACTGTACTCATAGTGCCTCTTACTATTGGCACAAATTTTGCTTTCTTTTGCCACAGTCATCCTACTTCTGTTTGTATGCTTTTAATACATCATTCTTTTCTCCAACTCTTTTTCTTCTAGTCTGCTGTCTCAGACTATTGCAGTGTTCATCATCCAAACTTTCTTGTCCTTCTCAACCATAAGCCTGGGTTGTTGTGTGGCAGATACTTGTCTGTTTGATTTTAAAGTTCCAGAGCACTGTAGCTTCTTCATTTTTTATTATTGTCTATTTTGTGACCCCACCCTTTTTTGCTTGCAGGAAAATGATATTTTTTACAGATATCCCAGTGCACCATTGTTGCTACTTTATCATGTCATTGTTAATAATCAGCCTGTGAAATATAGTTCACCCCTGGAGACTGCCTGGACAGGTTTTTCCCACTCCAAGATTGGTCAGAAGTAGTTTGTGATTGTCTTCTTCCTGGGGCTGAAAGAAAAAGATTGTCTCAAGGTCAATCAGCTGGCTTTGTGCCTAAAGCAGGACTAGAACTCATAGTCCCCCCAGTTTCTAGCCTGGTGCTTTAACCACTATACCTAACTGACTCTCTTCACCTCATTATGAGAGAGAGGGAGAGGGAGAGAGAGAGAGAGAGAATGAGAAACTTTAAATGAATGGAACAAAAACACCTGGGTGACTGAAATGGAAATTGAATGCTTACATGTGAATAAGCTTTTAGGAGAAAACAGAAGACAAAAATTCCTGTTAGACTTTGAATTTAGTATCTTTTCAGGCTAAAATTTCTAATAAAATACATTTTTAAAATTTCTTTGGGATTTTAGCTTTGTGAGATCTGTTGAAATAAACAAATAGAAGGCAGTGAATACCCATTAGAGCTTGATTAAAATATGCATAAAACACTGGATAAATATCTTTCTGAAAATTATGTTTAAAAAAGGTAGATGCATTAAAGACAAAGTGTAAGAAAAAAACTTATGCTATGAAATGGTTGGGAAAATATACATTAAAAAAACATGAAAAAGTATACAAAAAATAATCAAGGAATTTATATTATATTATGTATTGAGGGAACTGCATATAGACCTTTCTATAGTAAGCAAAGATATGATATGTCCTTTAAAATAAAAGGATATTTTTCTTTAAAATAAAATAAAAAATCAAACAGTCTGAGCACTGTCCTAGTAATACATAGTGAGGCAAAATGAATTTATACTGAACAATATATCTCTGGCTATGAAGTGCTATACACAAGCATACACAAGAGCCATGGTGGCACAGTGATTGGAATGCAGTATCTCAGTTCACTGCAGGAGTTCAATTCTAAATGGCTCAAGTGGCTTCCAAGGTTGGTAAAATGAGGACCCAGATTGTTGGGGGCAATATGGCTTAGAGAAGGTGTAAAGAAGTATATAAATATAAGTGCTATTGCTATATACATGCTCACACTGATGATGTTACCTAATGTAAATAAATGATGTTACCTAATGTTGCAAATGAAACATTTGTAAACAACCAACTTCAGAGACTCCAGAATTTCATACCTATGCCTAGATATTTGTTTTACTAAGCTGCCTATAGCCCATGTCACACTGGCCAATGGATGCAAAAAGGACACAGCAGACGAGCAAAATGTTCCATCCGTTGTTATCCGCTCTCAAAAGGGGCAAAATTTGCATAACCAGAGCGGATAACACGGACGTGGGGAGGACGCAGGACGGATGCAAAGCAGATGCGGAACGGAAGCCCAGCGGATGGAAGAGGATGGGAGTGGATGGGAGTGGGTGGCACATCCGCAGGGCTTCCGGGGGGCCTCAGCGAAGTGGACGCGGAACAGAAAGAGTGGATGCAGAGCGGACGCCGAACGGATGAAGTGGATGCAGAGCGGAAGCCTAGTGGATGCACAGCGGAAGCCTAATGGATGCCTGTCATTCACTGCGCATGCGGGGAGGATGAATTGCGTCAGCCCCGTGGATATAACGGAAGCAGCTCGGAAGCAGGTCGCCATTCAGAGGAAAGACCTGCTGCCGGACACATCGACTGCCTTGCCTGCCCTGCCTGCATGTCTGCCTGCCAGCCTTGCTGCCAGCCTTGTTACTAGCCTCCCTGCCAGAAGAGCGGATGTATAGAGGATGCATAGAGGATGCATAGAGGATGCGTAGAGGATGCGTAGAGGATGCAGAGCGGATACGTAGAGGATGCAGAGCGGATGCAGAGCGGATGCGTAGAGAATGCGTAGAGGATGCAGAGCGGATGCAGAGCGGATGCAGAGCGGATGAGCTGCATCTGCTTTCATCCTTTCTCCATCCGTGCTACTAATGCTGCGCGTCTGTTCTGCTTCCTCCCTGCATCCGTTTACCACTGGAATGGATTTTAGTTGTGGGGATGCACAGCAGATGCCTAGCAGATATAGCAGATGCGTAATGGATGCAGAATGGATGTCCCCTGTATGCCTAGAGGATGCAGAATGGATGCATTGGATACATTTTCCGCTCAAAAGTTTTGGGCAGCTCAAAACTTTCTGAGCGGATGAAACGTCAATAAACAGATGCTGGACGGATAGAGAGGAAGCAAAACGGAGGCAGTGAGTACATCACGTTAACCAACGGATGGCAAGCTTTTTTGTCCGTTTTACATCCTCTTTGCATCCGTTGGTGCAGTGTGACATGGGCTTAAGCCTTTGCATGCTTGTGGGATGGGTAAGGATAGCTTTGGGATGGGTTAGGATACCTGTGGAATGGGTAATAGCTATGGGATGGGTTAGGATAGCAGTGGGATAGATAAACCTCCAGTGCAAGCATAGTGGGACTGTATGGTCCACCCTCCCAGGTGCCACACCTACGGTCCTTTCTTATCAATAATAATGTAATAATTATCTACACATGTCAACATAAACACAACTCTTTATTAAACGCCCTGTTCATTGTAGGCCAACCAAACATACATGGCACAATCTCATCCGTGTGATTAGACAGGCTGAAGGAAGCATCCATTAAGCATCTATCATCCTGTCTTGCCACTCCACTGCTCCAGCTGGGGAGTTGCACCAGTGTTTCAGGAGGTTGCGCTGCTTCTTCCCTTCACGTGAGGCTCTGTTGGGGCCTTGCACATCCTCAGTGTCTGTCAGGTTTTGCCCTTGCCTCCATTCTCCAGGCTCCATGTCCCCATTGGCTTGTTGGAGGTCCACGAGCCTGTTCTGCAACACTGGGTAACGGGTGCGCATGAGATTGTGCAGGATGCAGCAAGTTTACATGATCCTCCTCACGGTCTCTGGGCAATGCTGCATGGTGGTGAGAAGTACCTGGAACCTGTTGGCCAGGATGCCAAAGGCGTTCTCCACCACCCGTCTTGCCCTGGACAGCCTGTAGTTGAAGATCTTCTCTTCACGGGTGAGGAGTCTGGAGGTGTAGGGCTTCATGAGGTAGGTTGTGAGGGAGAAGTCGTCATCCCCCATGATGAAGTAGGGCACATCTTGTGTGTCGTTGGGCAGGGGTTCTGGATCTGGGAAGCCCACGATGAGGTTGCGTTCCAGCCCCTCCTTGAGGTGACTGGCGTTGTATACCTGGGCATCTGAAGAGGAGCCGTTGCCTGAAGCATCGATGTACATGAACTTGTAGTCAGCATCAACCATTGCGAATAGGATGATGCTGAAGAAGCCCTTGGAGTTGAAATAAGTGGACCCCGAGTTGGCTGGAGATTTGCAGGCCACGTGCTTGCCATCTATGGCTCCAACGGTGTGTGGTAAGTTCCACTTCTGATACCACTGCTCTGCAACTTTCTTCCATCCTTCTTCAGTGGAGGGGTACTGGAGGAGCTCCTCCTTGTATTCTTTGATGATGGCCTGCACCACTTCTCTGACCACAATGCTGATAGTGTTGGATGGCACTCTCCAGCTGTACTGCATGCTCCTGTAGGAGATCCCTGAGGCCAGGTGGTGCAGAGTGAGTGCCACCTTGAGCCCAGGATCCAGGCTGGGCCGGAAGCTGGTGTTTGCCTTGGTCAACCTGGGTGTCAGGCGCTGCACAACTTCATCAAACATGGCTGGAGGCATCCTCATGAAGTT
>BLBF01014071.1:2045-15335 GCA_015471245.1 Laticauda colubrina
GGGGGGGGGGGATGGAAGAAGGGGCGGGAAAAGGCGCCCCTGCTGGCCGGCTGCCTTCTCCGCATCCTTTCTCGGGCGCTTGGCCCGCTGCTCTCCCGCTCCCTCCCCCAGCATGAAGCGGCTCTCCCCCTTCTCGCCCGCCCCGCTTCCTTGGCCCGGACCAGCCACCGCCCCCTCCAGGGACCCCGAAATCCTCGTCCACCCCCCCCCAAGACCCCTCGCCGCTCCTCTCTGAGGGGACCCGGAGCTCTCAGCCCCCCCACCCCACCCCCCGCGCTCTTTCCTCAGCGCCTGTTTGGGTGTGAGGCGCCTTTTCTTTTGAGCGTCTCATCCAATCACAGCGCTCCTTGTTCCTTGGGGTCTGTGGGAGAACGAGGAGAATAACGGTTATAAGGACGACACCCGATCTCAGTCTCTTCCAAAGAGGCTCCGTTGTACAATGAGGAGAATAACCGTCATAATCGGGGCGTAAAATTTGGATCTTTTAAAAAGACCCGACACAGACAATGCACCGTCCCTGCAGAAATGGAACCTGATGTGCGATAAAGCAATAAAATAATTTTAAAAATCCATGCAAGTCAATAGCCACCAACATGTCTTCTAATGGTTCCCATAGTAAATGTTTTGCCATGTGGAAAAAGCACAAAAAGCCACAAACACAATTCCCTAAATAATGGGGGGGGGGCTGCTGAATCCTCCGGGGGAGCCTCTTCCTCAGTGGCGGGGCTGCTCTGGAAAAGGTGCCGGCCCGGATGGCGGTTCTGGAGGGAGGGGACCTGGAGGCATCCCCCTCTCTGGCTTGGTGGGGAGGGCAGGGAGGGACCCTCGGAGAGGAGGGGGGGCTCCTGCAGGTATCCCAGCCCCGTCCTGTCCCCGTCCTTCCAAGTGGTGGGCAGCAGCTTCCACTCCCGCCGGACCCTCGCAGCCTCCAGGCCCCAGGGGATGGTCTGGATGGCCTCGCAGGCCTGAGAACAGAGGCCTCGTGGGTTGGGGGTGGGGTGAGGGTCCTCCTGTCCTGAGACACTTGACCCTGTCCTTGCAGAAGAGGCGCGGGGGAGTCTGTCGCTCAGGCGGGGCGGCTCCGGGGCTGCCCAGGTGACTGGAGGCCACGGAGGTTGGACGGGGAGGAAGCCGCCCCACCTGAACCCCAATGCAGGGCAGGTCTCTTCCCCCCAGAGTGGCTTCTCTCCTCTCTCTCCGCCCCAGAGGCTCCCTCGCCTCCTCCGGGGTTGCCGCCTGTGGTTGGCGGGAGGAAGAAGGGCCCGACTCTGGGGGGGAGGAGGGGGGAGCCACGGGGCCCCTAGGCCCCACAGCCAGGGTGAGGTTCCCTTGGCTGCCCCTCCTGGCTGTTCAGCCCTGCCGCCTCCGGAGGAGAGACTGGGGGGGCAGAGAAGGCCGGGGGTCCTTTCAGAGCATTTGGGGGGGAGTTGGGAGCTCTTGGCAGGGAAGCGGGTGGGGGAGGGGGTGACACTTGACCACCCCCTCCCCCCACAAGAGGGTGGGGTACCCCCTCCCCAGGGAGGCTCCCCCCTGCTGCTCTCCCACCCCCCCGGAGCGCTTCTCACCTGGGGAGATCCAGGGTGCCCCAACCGTCCCTGTGGCCCCCCCCAGCCCCCCCATTCCCTTGGAAAGAAACCTCTTTTCCCTCCTTTCAGCATTTGACTTCATTCATTCGGAGACTCCAATTTCCTGGTTTCCCGAAAAATGGGATCTCTGGTTGATTTGCATCTTGTTGAGGTAATTCCCCGTTAGGAGAATGAGTGCATACAGGGAGACGGATTTGAGAGTCGTGTGTGAATAATACACGTACAGCACACAGATACACTGTACAGTAAATGGAGGGTTTTACTTTCAATAAAGGTTTAAGCAAAGTCCGAAGTAAGCAATCCAAAGTCATTCACAGGTAAATCAGTCAGTTTTTCAATCCAGGGATAATCCAAATATCAAATTCCAGCATCAAAAAACAGTTCAGTATCAGACTGACATTAAATCCAGTAATATCAATTAGAAGAAATGGAGGAACGACAATACTTTCCAACAGAAGGAAACAGAGATACACTCTCGCTCTCTTCTGAGACTCAGACTAAACCAGCCAGGTTTCTGGCTCCATCTTATGGCCGTTTGAGAAACCACACCTAATTACACTTTTGCATTTTCTTAAAGATACAGTCTGAAAATGTTTATCCTGGTTTATATATTTCTAACCAAAATACCTCTTTGGTGACTCATATTCCTAACACAGAGAGAATTCTCCCTGATTCTGCCTTTGATATTTGTCTCTCTTGTCTTCTTTCAGGTTATCGGGGTCTTTGTGCAACCATGCTAGTTCCTTCAGGGATCCCCCTTCCCTTCCCTTCTTTCCCTATTCTTTTTCCTTTTCTTATTTTCCTTTCCTTTCCTTTCTTTTCCTTTCCTTCTTTTCCTTTCCTTCTTTTCCTTTCCTTTCCTTTTCCTTTTCCTATTCTTTTTCCTTTTCCTTTCCTCCTCCCTTCCTCATCCATTGACTTCATTTCCTTTCCATCTTCCTTTTCTTCTTCCTTTTCCTTTTCTATTTTTTCCTTCCCTTCCCTTCCCTATCCTTCCCTTCCCTTATTCTTTTCCTCCCTTCCTCATCTATTACTTCATTTCCTTCCCATCTTCCTTTTCTGCTTCTTCCTTTTCCTTTCCTCCTCCTATTGATTTCCTTCCCTTCCCTTCTATCCCTGCCTTCAAAAGAAAAGCTCCAGGGGTGACCTAGAACAATCCTCAGGGGAGTCTCAGTCCCCATGGAAAGACAAGGGGGAGAGGCCCGTCCATCTCCTTTGTGGGTCTCCCTCCCCCCCCGATTTCTTCCCCTCTGCTGGGACTCGGGGGACCCTGAGCAGGTTTCCCTCCTGCCTCCGTCCAGACCGTCCCAGGCATCCTGGCTGGGCCGGTCGGTCAGCAGAGGAGTCGCTTTCTCTCTGGCCCCAAGTGCCCCCCCCTCCCGTCATACTCGGGGAAGGAGGGAGGGGCAGGAAAGACGAGGCTGGGGGCCGGAAGTCTGAGGAACTGGGGGGGGACTCATGGGGGGGGGACTCTGCCTACCCAGATGAGGTGGACCTGGACCCTGTTCTGTCTTTAAATTGCTGGCTGAATATAAAGACAGTCAGGCAAACTACAAAGGCTTCCATACAAAGTTTCTTTGTTGCATCACAAGGCATCCTCAAGGTATAACTCACAGTTATGTCGAGATTCATCTAACGTCCAGATCTTTGCATCACTGACTTCATCGTGTGAAAGTATGGTGATCTTCATCCCATAATGATGGAGCAAACGGTGAGACTCCAGCCCGCTGCTGGGGTCCAAGCAAGAGGAAAGGCAACTCCCCCAACCCAACCAAGGGTCAATTCAGTGACCGATCAGGATTACAGATATGACCACCTGACATGAACGACATTTCCCATGATGCATGAACCACATTTCCCATGAGACATTCCCTTAAGGGGACAGCTCCCAATTCCCAATTAACTATACCCTGTCTGGACAGCACAGAGCGGTTGCTTTCGTGGTGTGGAGACAATAACTTGGTCCTCAACACCAAGAAGACCAAGGAACTCATAGTGGACTATAGAAGGGACAAGTCAGACCTCCAGCCCTTGTTTTACCGATGGAGACCGAGTGGAGCAAGTGGCCAGTTTTAGGTTTCTAGCTGTTAGCCTAAAAGAGGACCTGACCTGGGTGCCCACATTGCAGCCCAGCAGGGATGATACGACCTGAGGCTTCTCAGGAAACAACCCCTGAATGGGAAACTGCTGGTGACCTTCCACCGCTGCACCAGAGAGAGCATTTTAACTTTCTGCCCCTCTGCATGGTTTGCCAATTGCACCAGATAAGACACGACTCCGGAGGGTGAAGGTCATTGCCCAGAAGATGGTGGGTTGCCCTCTCCCCTCTTTGGAAGAGCTTTGGAGCTCCTGCTGCCTTCAGAAAGTCCAAAACATCCTCCAAGATCCATCTCATCCTGGAACCCTTTTTTTGAACTATGACCCTCTGGCAGATGGTGCAGAATAATAAAAACGAGGAGAAATAGGCTGAAAAACAGCTTCTATCCCAGGGCAGGAGCTCTGTTGGATTCTGCTGTATAGTGCGGTGTTGGTGTGGTGTCGGGGGGAGGGGGGATTGCAGTTCAGTGGTGGAGGGTGAAGGATGTGTGTTTGTGTTTATTTTCATGGTTATGATGTGCACTGAAGATTTCGTTGAACAAGGCATAATGACATCAAACTCAACCACTGTCCCTATTTCCCTCCCCTGCAGAGGGGAGGGAAGGGTGGCCTGGAGGGGCCTTTTCTGCCCCCCCAGAAGCCCCTCCTTATCCTGGGAAGCTCCCTCCTCCCTGAGCCCCCCCCGTCCTGGTTCCTGCCCCTCCATGAGGGGGGACTTCACTCCTGGGAGCCCCCCCACTTGGCTCCTCTCTCTTGGGGGACAATGGTGGCCCAGGAGCAGAGACCAGGGTTGTCCAGGCGCTGGGGGGTCTCAGTGCCTTGGGTGGGGGGCAAAACCTCCAGCTAAACTGTGCAGAAGCAAATGGGGGGGGGCTGAGGGGATTCTTCTCCCTGGTTCTGGGACTGAATCCCCTCAGAGGATGGATGGGGGGCACCAGCTCAGACCCCCCCACACCCAGGGCCTGATCTGGGGGACCTTCCGGGCCCACAACTCCTGGAGGAGCAGGGGCAGCCGTGGTTGGGGGGGCTCCCCCTTTCCTGGGCCACGTGGCTGCCTTCATGGCCCCCACACCCTGCTCACCTCTGGGATGGACTCCCACAGTTTTCTCTCTGTGGGGCGGCCCTTGGAGAGCGTCCGGGGACTCCGGCTGAGGCAACTGCCAGGACAGCCGAGTCTCTGCTCAGAGGGCAGGTGGGTCTCCACTCACGACGCTTCATTTAGTGGCCGCTCAACGTCACAACGGCCCTGAAAAAGGGACTTTGGGCCATTCGTCACGCTTACCATTATGGCAGCATCCCCATGGTCAGGTGATTGGGGAACTGCCTCCTGTTTATGATGTCACAGTGTCCCGGACTCATGGGGGGGCCTTTAGGGACCTTTTGGCAAGCAATGTCAGTGGGGAAGCTAGATTCACTTAACTGCTGGAAGAAAGGTCGTAAAAAGGGGGCAAAACTCACTTAACGACTATTATTTAGCCAGACATTCTGGACTCTGTTTTGGTGGTACGTCGAGGACCCTCTAGAGGCTCATTCGGAGGCCTCCTTCCCAATCGGGGCAGCCACATTGAACCTAGAGACCCCCAATGGCGCCCAAAGGCCCAGAGTGCGACTGGGAGAGGAGGGAGGAAGGGAGGCAGGTGGGGCCTCCTGGAACTTTTTGATAGCTAAATTAACTCCATTTATATTAATTGTAATCAATTTTTTTCTCTTCCGTTTTTATACTTTATTGGAGGGATTTATGGATCTTGGTTTTCATTGCTCTCTAGGTTCACCGCCTGCTGCACCTTCTTCTTTTTCAGTTGCAACCAGAGATTCCTCCTAAAATACAATTAGTGACTCTTTTCTTATTTCCTCCTTTTTCCCTCCGAAATATTCTGTGTGGAAAAGCTCTGTTTTTTCAATTGAATCAATTCTATGTCTTTGCTCCTGCCATATAAACATGAGGTCTTCTGATATCAGCCATTTGTAGTTAACGCCTTTCTTGAGTAACATTTTAATGAAAAATTGATATTCTCTTCTTATTTCTCTCACTCTTCTTGGTACCTGTTTCAGAACCACAATTTCTTTATATTTTAGAGTTTTTTCTCTTGCCACTTGGAGTATTTGTGTTTTAATAGTTTTCTTACTGAATCTTATATGGACTTGGTAGCTTGTTTCTCATTGCATATTTTGTAAAGACACCAAACACCTCATCCATTCCATCCATCATCTTCTCTTTGGTTATCTCCAATACTTCTGCAAGAATTTCTGTCATTATTTCTGGAAGGTTTTCACCCTTTTCTTCTTCTACATTCTGGAATCTAAGATAAAACTCTGACCTGTCCATTTCCCATCCCAATGAGCTCTTATCCTTTTCAAACACATTCAATCAAATATCAATATCTCCAATTTTCTTATTTCTTTCTATATCCTGCTCTTCAATTTTCTGGAGTCTATCCTCATATTTCATCATCATCTGGTGGATATTCTCAACTTTTTCATCTGTCTTTTCAGTTCTTTGTTCAATATTTTCAATTCCCTTTTCAATGTTCTCTGTTCTTACTTGCATCTTTTGAATTCCTTCAATAATCATCTGTAATGTCACTTCCTTATCTTTTTCCTGTTGCAACATCATCTGTATTGATTGTTGTCCTCCAGATGGTGGAGATTGGTATCAAAGAAGCAGTAGTTGTTGTCTTTTTGCTCATCTTCCAAAAAATAAACAACAACACCAAAAAATAAACAGGCAGCAAAAACGAAAAAAAAGGAATGGAAAAAATTCTTCAGGCTCTTTTGTACCTTAATCCAATCAGTTCCACTTATTTAAAAATAGAACTAAAAAAGAAAAAGGAACCAGAAAGGGAACATTTAAAAAAAGATTAAAAGGAAAAAAATATCTTCTTTAGAGATATAAAAATAAAAAAGAAAAGAGCTATAAAAAAGAGAGAAAAAAAAATTAAATTCCTTGCCAGTAGGCCACAGTCCAACTAAAAAAATATCTGGATGACAGGGGGAGACAAAAAAGGGGGGAAAAAGGCCAGGTAAAAGTCAACTCTGCCACTGTATGATGTCCAAAGCTCTTTCATCAAGTTTCAAACCAGATTTATAGTTCTCTCTTCAAGGTCACCACAATCCTCTTTCTTTCACTTAAAAGTCTTCAGACTCCAGCCATTAATAGTTCAAAAGAAGAGCACCTGTGCAAACAATGTCCATGCTCATCCAGCTATCTTTTCAATACACAGGCTCAGAGTCCTTGACTATAGCAGCTGTTTATAAACAAGAAAGAGAAAACAATGCATCCCAGCCTCTGGGTTGCGGTGTTACTTATTTCCCTCTACTTGCACTTCCCCCCTCCAATCCAGCACACACACACACACACAAAAAATAACAAAAAAAGGCAAATAAAAAGTATTAAAACGTTGAGGAATTAAGTAAAAAGAATAATCTCAAGCAAAAGAGACTTTTTTTTAAAAAAGGAAGGAAAACCAGTCCAGTTTAAAAATGGAAGTCTATTACATAAATTCCAACCATAAAAAGGAGGGGAAAAAAATCACTAAGTTTAATACCGGCTCAATCTCGCCACTTAATCACTTCTATTTTCATTTTTAATTGCAGTTTTAAAATCTTTAGGGTGTTCTTCAAAAAAAAAAATAGTAGTATACAAATTGTCTCACCAGATGGACACACTTTCTCCACTTTCTTCCATTCCAGAGCTGTCCCAGCTTCAGCAGCTTGATAGCTGCCTCTCCGCTGCCAGCATAAAGGGCTTCTCCTGGATCGACCAGGGACTTTGCGATATCCCTGGGATCGACAGGATGAGTCCTTTTCAATCAACATCTCTACAGGACGGTTTAGGTCCTTGTGGACCATTCTGCAGCAAAAACATTGTCGGCGACCTTGGAGTATCAAGATGGTCTGTTGTATCGCCGTGACACCAGGTCCACCCTCTCCGAAGAAAAGAACTTTTAAAAGTGGAAAGTGATATAGAATGCCACCAAATGGTTAAAGACGTTTTTCCTTCATGATTTTATGGAAAATCACTGGTCTTATAATTGCCATGAGATAAAAGAATAATAAAAGAATAAGAATGCCAGAAACTTTAAAAAAGGGGGAAGAAATTGTAGTAATAGGATAAATGAATGCAATATCTGGGACTGTTGGATGTTGATTGTGATAAAGAGACAGAAGGATTAAGAAGGTCAATAGAGACAAAAGGAGACCTTTGGCAAGGATCGCAACAAAAGACTTTGAATTTTAATAACTCAACTGATTAAGCAAAATGGAAGAAATAAGCAAAGACTTTAAGTTGGAATTGCAAACTGTAAGTGGAATGCTGAGAGAAAGAAGGGAATTATTGGACATACTGGAAAAAAAATAATGGCAATGCAGTCCATAGAAGAAGAAAGAAATCTCAGAGAGGAGGAGTTAAAGGAAGAAGAAAGTGATTCAGATGAACATGGAGAATGAGATATCGCCAAAAGACATTAAAGGAACTAAAACTATGACATTGATGACAGAGTTAATAAATAAAAGAGAAAACGTTCCCAGGATTAAACAAAAGAAGAAGAAATTCTACAAAAAGAAACTTCAAAAAAGAGAACAAAAAAAGGGTGGGGGAGAAGATGGGTGACCAGATGGAAATAAATAGGAAAGATTGGGGAAACTTAGAAAAGGGAAAAGTAAAACCAAGATAAATGACAAGGCCGATAAATTTAGATATAAGGGTTAGATAGGATATAAAAGGGGGAGGCCACAGGGGGAAGTATTTGGGTATTTTTTTATTAGAAACTTAAAATGGGGAGATTTGAAATTCAAAATGAAATTTGATTTAAATTACAGGAGTAAAATTTGACAATGTGGAAATAAAGAAAAATATGAAATCCTTATATGAATACTGTTGGAATAAATATAAGAGATATTGTACATTGAAGAATATACCATATGGATCCTAAATATATTAATCTTACTTTAATGTAGCTTTTTGTGGGTTTACAATACATTGGTCTTGAGTTAATTAATGAAGATAATAATGCATAAGGTAAAATAAAATAGATTGTAAGCTGAAAATGGAAATATGGGAGGAAATGATTTTGATATTGAATTCATGATTTGAAATATGAAATGGAAATTTATTTGAAGATGTCAGTCTTCAAGATCTTCTGCTATTGCTTTGCATCTTTTCGACTGCCATAAGTAACGGGGGGGGGGGGGGGGAGGTAGGAATAAGTTGGGGAAGTGAGCTGGAGGTGTTACATTCGTCTGATGTATAAATGGGAGGGGGGAGCATAAAATAGAGTTAGGTTTCTATTTCTCACTTAGCTTTCTTTTCTCTCTGCGCAACTGCAACCCGTTATCAAACTATGCCAAGGTCAACGGACAGAGGCCTCATCATCACCTGAAGATGCCCACATGATCATATCCACAACTTCTAATTGGAAGTGTCATTTGAACTATTGGGGGTGGGAACATTTCCATCACTTTCTATATGTGAATTGCGCGCCTAAATTCTCAGATTCAGAATTCTTTGGTTGCTACCACTTCATTTTCAGTAAAAGATATCTTTTCTCTAAACTAAAGAGTCTAAGTATTTCTTTCCTGGATTTTGAATGGAGCTCCACCTGACATTATTCTGAATCTCATCCAACTGCCCACCCGGAGAGAATACTCAATTTTCTTCTGAGGGGGCCTGGACATCATGTCATCTTCAAATAGTGACCAAGAGGATCTGGGAGCCATTGGAGGCCAAGATTCTTTGCTGGTGCAGGAAGCCCAATCGCTAGCAGAGCTCAGTCTGGAAGAGGATCCAGCTGTGAAACCCAGATGGTTGGTGGGAGTTGGTTGGAAAGATCCGGAGAAGGACCCCCCCCCTGGGGTCACAACTACCCGCCGGCGTGGAAAAGAGGAGCCTTGGCAAGAGAAGGAAAAGAGGGAACTCTTGCTGGATCAAGCCAGGAAACTCCTTAATGAAGCCTTTGAACAACCTCAAGCTCCACAAAGGTATGAAGGGGGAGGGGAAGCAGCCCCAGCCAGAAGAAGCAGAGCAACTCCCTCTCCCATAAATCAACCCGATCCAGCAGCAGCCCCGGGGCCTTCGGCGGGAGGTGTGATTCCTAGAAGGCGTAGAGCTCCTAGGCTGCCTCCGTTAGAAGTAAAATACGGAGGGGATCCCAAAGCCTTGGGATTTTTCTTAGCTCAAGTATGGAGCCATATGGAGGAGTATGGGGAGGATTTTCCCTCAGAAGCAGCCAAAGTGAGGTGTGTTACCAGGGCTCTGGAGGGAATAGCGGCAGAGTGGATGGTGACTTTGCATAATGATAATGCTCCTCAGTTGCTGAATTATAACCTATTTATGGCTGCACTGCGGGCTAGGTTTGAGAACCCACTGGCGGAGCGCATGGCCCGAATTAGGATGAAAACCGTAAAACAGGGGCGGAGGTCTGTGGCTGATTACACTCAAGAATTTAGGCAGTTAGCAGGCCATTTCCGAGGCTGGCCCCAAGAAACCTTGATAAAACTGTTTAAAGATGGTTTAAATGAAGATGTGTACCAGAGATGCACTGCTAGAAGAGACCCCAATGGCTTGCAGATGTGGTACCTGTTGGCAGAAGAAGTGGAGATTGATTTAATCCGAAGTAAACGGCGGGGAGGTTATGGGTGGAGCAAGTTTTCCCCCTCGCGCTCTCAAGAGGCTCCTAAACCTCAGAAGGGAGGAGTGGTGGCAAGACCCAACCCCTCAGCCTGCTTTCGATGCGGGAAGGAAGGTCACCGGGCTGTGAACTGCAGAGTCAAGTTGGAGCCAAAGGGGGCGCCAAAGGAAGGAAAGAAACCTGAAAAATCCCCAGCGAAGCCTCACGAAACAGCACTAAAGTCGAACGAGACAGCAGAGGTCGCCCGTCCCGCAGGAGAGGAATCAGAAGCCCCAGTGACCCCTGAGGAGGAGGATTCTGACTCGGAAGATGACTTCCTCGTAAGTCCAAGCGTGGGCCCTATGACCATTCCGGTGAAGTTGAGGGTACCCAATTCAGGGGTCGAAGGGGAAATGCTAGCCCTGTTAGATTCTGGGTGCACCAGGTGTATAATAAACACGGAAGTAGTGAAGAAAATGGGCCTAAAGTTAAAACCTTTGAAGATGCCCATTTTCTTTTGCCAACTAGATGGATCAGTGGCTGGAGGTTGCCCTGTACGTTTTGTCATGGAACCTATAGAAATGGTCATGGGAGAGCATGATGAAACCCTGCGTTTTATTGTGGTCCCTGGGATGGAGCAACCATTAATACTGGGATTGCCCTGGCTCTGGAAATGGAACCCCCAGGTTAACTGGAGAAAGGGGTTGTTGCGCATACGCACAAAGCAGCGACTGAGAGGAGGGGCCAGATCTCAGCCGAAGCCTTGGGGCCTAATTGAAATAGTTTCCACAAGTACTGAGCCCGTAAAAGATGAGGAGAAAATTCCTAAAGAGTATTGGGATTTAAAAGAAGTGTTCAGTGAGAAGGCCTCGGATGAGCTTCCGCCTCACCGACCAAGAGACTGTGCTATTGAGATTTTGCCTGGGGTGAAGCTCCCGAAACCAAAGTTGTACTCAATGACCCCACGGGAATTGGAAGAGCTAAGATTGTTTATTGATAAAAATTTGGAACGTGGTTTCATTCAACCTGCTAGACCCCGGGTAGCGGCCCCTGTGTTGTTCCGTGAAAAGAAAGATGGTTCCAAACGCTTGGTGGTGGATTACAGAAATTTGACCGCTATTTCTGTAGAAAACGTGTACCCCCTTCCTTTGATGAAGGACATGTTGGCCCATTTAGCGAAGGGAAAGATCTTCACGAAGTTGGATTTGAGAGAAGCATACTACCGGATTCGAATTAAGGAAGGGGATGAGTGGAAGACCGCTTATTCAAGTGACTATACAATTAGAGATGGTTTGGCTTGGGTGGGGGCCAAGTTGTATGTGCCACAGGTACTGAGAAGCCAAATACTACAACAGGCTCATGATTCTAAAACAGCTGGCCATTTCGGATTTGTGAAGACCTTACATCTGGTTAAGCGGCAATTCTGGTGGCCTACTTAAAGAAGGACATTGAAGCTTATGTAGCTAGCTGTCCGATTTGTGCTTCGGCAAAGAGACCTCCTGGTAAGCCAGTAGGATTGTTACAAAATGTAGCTAGACCAACGACTCCTTGGAAGGAAATCTCTATGGACTTTATAGTAGAATTACCCGAAAGTGGTGGAAACACGGTCATCAGGGTAGTGACTGATTTGTTTTCCAAACAAGTACATTGCATACCTTGTTCCAAGATTCCCTCTGCTAAGACGCTGGCTAAACTATTTATATCACATATCTATAGGTTACATGGCGTCCCGGAATGCATAATCTCTGACAGAGGGGTCCAATTTACCTCAAATTTTTGGAAAGAGTTCCTGAAGTTAATAGGCTCCTCCCAGGGGCTAAGCTCTGCCCACCACCCCCAAACCAATGGGGCCTGTGAGAGGTCTAACGCAGTGTTAGAACAATATCTCAGATGTTACATAAATTATCAACAAGATAATTGGTCCGAATTACTACCTTTTGCCGAAGTGGCATACAACAACTCCATACACAGCAGTACTGGATTTACTCCATTTAAAGTGGCTTCGGGACAAGATTTCGTTCCCATACCTGAACTTCCTCGTGAAAAGCCCAACATCCATTCGTTGGATGAATGGATAACTCAACTCCAACTTAACTGGCCAGTAACACACAAAGCATTAGATGAGGCCCATCAAGCTCATAAGAAATTTGCAGACAAGAAAAGATCCCCACAGAAAGAATATAAAGTGGGCGACAAGGTTTTCCTGTCCACCAGATACCTGCAGACCACTCAAAAGTCAAAGAAGCTTGGTCCTAAATACGTTGGTCCATTCACAATTGAACGGATTATAAATCCTGTAACGGTCCAGCTGAACTTACCCAAAACTCTTCGACGAATTCATCCGGTTTTCCATGTTAGTTTGCTAAAACCTGAGCGTACTTCTGACCTAAGGCCCATCCAGACTGACTCTCCCATACCAATATTGATTGAAGGCGAACAACATTTTGAAATTAAAGAAATTCTGGATTCTCGCAAATGGAGGGGTCGACTCCAGTATCTTGTAGCCTGGAAACATTTCCCTTCTTCACAATTCGAATGGGTTAATGAAACCGATGTTAAAGCCCCTAAGTTGATCAAAGCATTTCGTTCCAAGGATCCTGATAAGCCTTAGGAGTGTATTGTTTTGAAATTGTTTAATGATTAATAATTGTCTTTATATTTTCTCCTCTCTCTCTTCTAGGACTTCTAGGACTGATGATTTCCCTTTTTCTAGGAGGGCCGAATGTCAGTCTTTAAGATCTTCTGCTATTGCTTTGCATCTTTTCGACTGCCATAAGTAACGGGGGGTGGAAAACGGAGGTAGGAATAGTTGGGGAAGTGAGCTGGAGGTGTTACATTCGTCTGATGTATAAATGGAAGGGGGGAGCATAAAATAGAGTTAGGTTTCTATTTCTCGCTTAGCTTTCTTCTCTCTGCGCAACTGCAACCCGTTATCAAACTATGCCAAGGTCAACAGACAGAGGCCTCATCATCACCTGAAGATGCCCACATGATCATATCCA
>BLBF01014072.1:0-41696 GCA_015471245.1 Laticauda colubrina
TTGCCAATTGCTTTGTCTCAAAACCAAGAGTAAAGGCAGTTTTGACATATTTGAGAAGTCTCTTTTTCAATGGATTTAAGCCAATGACTGTTGTGATCCAGACTTTCCCTTCAATTGGTTCTGGTAGACGCATAAATATTAACTGGAAAATAAGAAGTCTGTCCCAAATAGCCTGATATTCTATGAAGTGAACAAAGACATTGACTTGTCTCCACTTTGAGAGGGCTGCCTGGAGGGGTTCTGTATTTTCAGTTCTTGAGAATCGTTGTGATATAACAGCACAGATGCCATTCCTGACAAGCATAGGAGTCAAAATCCTCATGAAATTCTCTCCATTCTCTGTGTCTGAAGAAAAGAGACCAATCAAGGTCCATCTGAAATGCAGAAGCACTTGGACAATTTCTGGGTAGAAGAAGCCTTTTTTGGGGAAGAGGGAGTGGTAAAATGGCAAATAACTTTTATCATGCAGTGATTCTGAAAATAATTCAAAATTCATCTGAAAAAGCAATGAAGGATATTGGAGTCAGATCACTTCCAAGCTTTAAAAAAATTCAGTTTGATTCTTATAAACATATTTCAATCGTTCATTGTTAATTAAGCTATCAAGATAGAGAATTTTAAAAATATACAACATTAACAAGTTTGTATATCACAATAATATGAAAGAAAATAAGTTTAAAAAAAATAAGAATAAAGAATGCAAATCATATTTCTGTGTCAGCCCTACTATATAATTTACTGGGACTTCAGTAAGGCATTTCATAAAACAGACCATAACCTACTACTAGATAAAGTAGAAAAAGGTGGGTTAGACAGCATCACCATCAGGTGGATTCCTAAATGACTGACCAATCACACTCAATGTGTAGTCCTCAATGGAATTGCATCTACATGGAGGGAAGTATGCAGTACCCCAAATTCAATGGTGAAAAAAGTAAGGTTCTACATTTAGGCAAGAAAAATCAAATGCACAGATACAGTATATGTGGTACCTTCAATAGTAGTAATTGTGTGAGGGATCTTGGAGTCCTAGTGGACAACTATTTAAATATGAGCCATCAGTGAGCATCAGCTGCCAAAAAAGCCAACAAATTTTTAGGCTCCATAAACAGAGGGATAGAATCAAGATCACATGAAATGTTAATGCCACTTTATAATGCTTTGGTAAGCCACACTTGGAATACTGCATCCAGTTTTAGTTGCCATAATGTAAAAAAAATGTTGCGATTCTAGAAAAAATGCAGAGAAGCGCAGTCAAGATGATTAGGGGACTGGAGGCTAAAACATGTCAGAGCATTTTCAGCATGACAATTATTATGAGACAACTCAGGAGCAAAACACAGCACACAGAGACATTTTACAGTGGTTTATATACAACAGTTATATACAGACATATATATGGTAGGCAAACTACCTTACAAACAATCTTTCCTCTTAATTCTACATGGAGAACTCTGCAATGAATACTGGACACAAGGAGAGAGAACTCGCCCTGTAATGGCTGCCTGTATAAAACACCTCTTAAAGGGATAAAACCCATCCCCAGTCTTAAAGGGAAATACTCATGCTATGCTGATTCATTCCTATTGCATCAGCAATATCTCGTCAGCTTTTCTGCTGGTTGGCTCTTAAATTCAAGACCTTAACAAAACATATGAAGAATGATTTCAGGAACTGGGTACGTCTAGTCTCATGAAAAGAAGGACCAGGGGAGACATGATAGCAGTATTCCAATATCTCAGGGGCTGCCACAAAGAAGATGGAATCCAAAGTACCTAAAGGCAGAACAAGAAGACATGGGTGGAAACTAATCAAGAAGAGAAGCAACTTAGAACTAAGGAGAAATTTCCTGACAGTTAGAACAATTAATCAGTGGAACAACATATCTCCAGAAGTCTTGAATGCTCCAATACTGGAAGTTTTAAAGAAGATGGTGAATAACCATTTTTCTTGAAGTGGTGTAGCGTTTCCTGCCTAGGCAGGGGGTTGGACTGGAAGACCTCTGAGGTCCCTTCCAACTCTGTTATTCTACATGGACAAAATGTCTTTATGGATTATTAACCAAAATTCCTCATGGTAACAAGGAAAAAAAATCTTGGAAAAATTTATATTGAATAAAAATATTTCAAGTATGCACCATTGTGTTATCCCTTACTAAGTATTGTTCCTACTTCTTACAGCTCCATTAACCCCAAATATCCATCTCAAACATCTACATGTAGATCATAGTCAAAATTCTTTCTTAAGGGCAATCAGTTTCTCCATAATATTTGTCCCTTTCCTCTGTCAAATGCTCCACTAAAATCCAGAAAGAAAGAGAACTGCTATTTTCAATGACTGATATGTTTTGTAAATAAATGATCTGAGACAAATCTATTGTCAATAGAAGACCTACTTGGCCAAAGTTTGCCTGTTACTCTACATGGGTGCACTTGTCATTTTCTAAACTCTCAACTCAAGAAGAACCTAGCGTGTATTTTATAGCTCTAGGATGAATAGGCCTGTTATTGCGAGGGTCCTTTTTATTCCCTTTTTAATACATGAAACTAATATTAATACCAGCCAATAGTCATCTTCAACAGCAGGGATATTTTTTTGAAATAATTCAGCTGGTAAAAAGTCTTCTCCAGGAGCTCTATTGCTCTTCCAGCCTTTTATGAGGAACATCATGAACATTTTTGGGTCAAGAAGAATTGATATGTTGCTTGTATGCTTGTAATATATCTTCAATAAAATGATTTATTGATAGAGTGGTCCCTACAAGGTCATTTGGATTTTTTCCATGAATCTGTGATTTCTTTGCCATTGAAAATATCATTTTTCTAAAGATTAGGTACAAAAGTTGATCTTCCCATCTCTCCTGCATCTTTCATTTGTACATAAGACTATTAGATTGGACCCAGAGCATATCCTCACCTTCCTAGGAATGCAGAAGAAGACCCAATGAGGAGGATCTCATAAAGGGGATATTACTTCTTTGATATTCTTCCCCTCAACACTACAGATCTCATTCATTAAGCATGATGTCTACAATCGCCCTAGTGAAAAGCAGCTCTTGCAATCAAGTATAAGGTTGGATCTATCGGTCACCCCAACCATCACTCTAGTCAATTTACCTATAGAAAAAAACACATATAAACCTGAGGGACTTTGAAGGTGCCTCCTAATGTTGACATCTGGATGGAGATGTCATCGGCAGCTCCATCAACAAGAGCCAAAATGTTGTCCTTCCTTCCACAGCTGTAATTAGGAACATTGGCTTCTCCAGTAGACAGAATGTCCAGCAAGGCCTCTGAAGTGCCAAGTGTGTTCAAATAGTTGTCATGGATGTTGTAGCCAAGTGTGAGATTTTGTGGAAGCCAGGGTGTCTTGTTGGCCACTTGAATATTAAAAATGTAGCGTACTATTCTTTCCACATCAAAGGGTAAACTAATGTAAAAAAAGTGCTCGTGTTATCTACATCATCATTAACAACACTAAGAAAATACTTACACTATGCAACTCTTTTTGTCTCCACAACCCTTCTGAGTCTTATGGCAATTGTGATTCAAAATCAGATGCAAAAGACAGTTACCCACCACCCTTTAATTTTAATGAATGTTGGAAAGATGGGATTTAGATACAGTAGGTTCTTCTAAGTTTAAGAATCACAAACACACTATCATTTGTAGCAATAGTAATTTTCATCTGCCCAAGAACCAGGATTCAAAATCACTCAATCATTAAAGTAGGACCATCACAATAAGAAGAGATGGTTCGTAAGTGACCCACAAAAGCAATGCTAAAATCAAGTCATTCTCTCTTCCTATAAGAATCAGCTATTAAACATGAATGAACAATTATAAAAATATGGAAATAAGATGAGGCATAGGAAACTACAATAATCATTACTTTTAAAAAAATCTTTATTCAATTGACGAATTCAGGATTGAACTGGGAAAGGTATATAACCTGGACTTTTTTTCAGGGTTCCCCCCCCCCCCATATATTTGGATTTGAAATTTCCCCATTGAATAAAAGAAAAGAAAGATGCCATGAAAATAAAAACGATTCAAGAAATTAGACTTGCTTGACCTGTAACACAAGCATAAGTTAAATAAGAAGAAAAGAAGGTGAGTATTAGAACTGCAAATGGAGGGAATGCAACTCCATCACAATGGACATCTTACGTGCGAGACTGATGAGAAGGAGCCTTATTGAAAGGCAATGCTGCTGTGTGAAACATTTTTGTTGCAGTGGTGATCATAGTAATGAGATGGTCTCCTGGCCTGTAACAGTTCCATGGTCTTTTCCCATCCTCCAAAGTCAGTGGGCATTTCGTTCTAAGCTTCCCAGAGGCTGACTGAGGCACCAGCAGTATTAGAAGCAGAATCAGGAGGTCCATTATTCATAGGGCTAAAAGAATCCCCTTTGCATTTCTCAAGTAGAAGAACAAGAAGAGGTAGAAGAATACAAAGCACTATCACAAAATGGGAGTGCCAGTGGCTTTCCTGATTGAGAGAGAGAGAAACTGAGTTTCACATGGAAAGAAGAGAAAGAGACGTTCAAAACCACAGTCCCTGCTTGTTCTTTAACTTTTGCTGCACAGAGTATGACCTGACTCATTTATCCCTTTTTGATGTAAGATCTCTTCCACGTTTCTTCAGTCCAATGTTTACATCAAAGGCAAGTCTAGCAGAAGAGATCTCAAAGAGCAGAACTGTGAAAATTACAGAGAGAAGCAACTCTTCCTCTGGGGATCTTTAATTCTTTGTGCAAAGGGACAGCTGGATAAAGGCACTTGAGTGAAAAATCATTGATATTGTATATCACGGAGGGAACTGTTCCGTAGCCCTTGAGGTCCTGCCCAGAAAATTATTCAAATCGTCTATTGGCATCCCTATAGTAAAACAACTCATTCCCTGCATAACAGCAATTCAAAAATTGCATATAATTCAATTCTTTATTTCAACAAAACAGTTCAGTTGAGATATTCATAGGGTGGTCTGAATGTGATAAATTGGAGAAAAAGAAATATCATTTGCATTCTTTATTCCTATTTCTTTCTTAATATGTTTCTTTATTTGATTTTTGTATCAAATCTTGTTTTATATTTGGTCCCTTGATATGGGCTAAAGGATAATCAACAACAAACAATATATTTGCATGAGAACCAAGATAGATTTATCAAAAGCTAATATTTTGGACTTGATTTGACCCCAAATATAACAGCATTTTCGTTGCTTTTTCAGATCTGTTATAAAATTATTTCAAGGCTCTGAGTGATAAGATTCAGTTCCCTTTTTTCCACCAAATGTTGCCCAAAGAAGGCTTTCACTATTCAAGGATTGTCCAAGTGCTCCTCCATTTCAGATGGACCTTGACTGGTGTTTTTGCTTCAGACACAGAGAATGGAGAGGATTTTATGAGGACTTTTACTCCTTTGGTTGCCAGGAATGGAATTTGTGTTGTTATATCAGAACGATCCTCAGCATTTAGACCTACAACAACATTTAGAGACACAATCTCTAAGTGGAAACATAATTCTTCCTTTCTATTTTACACTTAATATTTTGACAGGATCAATTGAAGGGAAAGTCTGGATCACGACAACTTTGGGAATGTATTCCATTAAAAAGAACAAAGTTTTCAAATATATCCATAGTGTTTGGTTCTTTTCTTTAGAAGCAAAGAAAAGAGCAAAAGAGAATGCATACGAATCAATTCTCTTTGTGGAACCTCACTTTCAAGATCAGTTTTTGGCTGTTCTTTTTCAAAGCATGTCTTTTCTGCTAAAGGATTGGGAAGGTGCATCCAGAAAGCACACTGGGGACTCAAAAGAAAAGGAACAGGATCCAGATCACAAGTAATCAGTGATAACCAAATAACCAAGGAAAAAAAACAGACCCTGGAAACTATAGGCCAATCAGCCAAGCATCAATACCTGGGAAGATACTGTAAAATATAATTTTAAAAAAACAGATGTGCCAACATCTAGAACAAGTGAAGTAATAACTAGTAGTCAGCACGGGTTTGTTAAAAACAGATCATGCCAAACCAATCTTATTTCATTTTTCAACACGGTGACTAAATTAGTAGACCAGCAAAATACTGTGGACATAATTCACTGCTCAAAAAAATAAAGGGAACACTGAAACAATACAATTTAACTCCAAGTCAATCACACTTCAGTGAAATCAAACTAACCACCTAGGTAGCAACACTGACTGACAATCAATTTCACATGCTGTTGTGCAAATGGGATAGACAACAGGTGGAAATCAGAGGAAGTTCGCAAAACATCCCCAACAAAGGAGTGGTTGTGCAGGTGGTGACCACAGACCACTTCCCAGTTCCTATGCTTTCTGTCTGATGGCCTGGTCACTTTTGAATGCTGGCAGTACTTTCACTCTAGTGGTAGCATGAGACGGAGTCTTTAACCCACACAAGTGGCTCAGATAGTGCATCTCATCCAGGATGGCGCATCAATGCGAGCTGTGGCAAGAAGGTTTTCTGTTTCTGTCAGCCCAGTGTCCAGAGCATGGAGGCACTACCAGGAGACAGGCCAGTACATCAGGAGATGCAGAGGATGCCGTAGGAGGGAAACAATCCAGCATCAGGACCACTACATCCGCCTTTGTGCAAGGAGGGACAGGAAAAGCACTGCCAGAACCCTGCAAAATGACCTCCAATGGGCCACAAATGTGCATGTGGCTGCTCAAACAGTCAGAAACAGACTCCATGATGATGGTATGAGGGCCCGACGTCGACAGGTGGACGTTGTGCTTACAGCCCAACACCATGCAGGACATTTGGCATTTGCCAGAGAACACCAAAACTATCAAATTCCCCACTGATGCCCTGTGCTCTTCACAGATGAAAGCAGGTTCACACTGAGCACATGTGACAGACATGACAGGGTCTAGGGACACCGTGGAGAATGTTCTGCTTCCTGCAACATCCTCCAGCATGACCGTTTTGGCAGTGGTTCAGTAATGGTGTGGGGTGGCATTTCTTTAGGGGGCCGCATAGCCCTCCATGTGTGTGCCAGAGGTAGCCTAACTGCTATTAGGTACCGAGATGAGATCCTCAGACCCCTTGTGAGACCATATGCTGGTGCGGTTGGCCCTGGGTTCCTCCTAATGCACGACAAAGCTAGACCTCATGTGGCTGGAGTGTGTCAGCAGTTCCTACAAGATGAAGGCATTGATGCCAGGGACTTGCCCACCCGTTCCCCAAACCTGAATCCAATTGAGCACTTCTGGGACATCATGTCTCACTCTAATCACAATGTCACATTGCACCACAGACCGTCCAGGAGTTGTGGAATGCTTTAGTCCAGGTGTGGGAGGAGATCCCTCAGGAGACCATCTGCCACCTCATCAGGAGCATGCCCAGGCATTTTAGGGAAGTCATACAGGCACGTGGAGGCCACCCACACTACTGAGCTTCATTTTGACTTGTTTTAAGGCCATTACATCAAAGTTGGATCAGCCTGTAGTGCTTTTTTCCACTTTAATTTTGAGTGGAACTCCAAATCTAGACTTCTGTGGGTTGCTAAATTTGATTTCCATTGATAATTTTTGTGTGATTTAATTGTCAGCACATTCAAATATGTAATGAACAAAGTATTTAACAAGAATATTTCACTCATTGAGATCTAGGATGTCTCATTTTTGTGTTCCCTTTATTTTTTTGAGCAGTGTATATTTAGATTTCAACACAGCATTCAACAAAGTAGACCACAACCTACCTCTTAGGAAGCTAGAAAAAAGCAGAATAGATAGCACCACCACTAGATGGACTCGCAACTGGCTGGCAAATTGTGGTCAACGAGTAGTCCTTAATCGGTCCAAGTCTACATGGAGGGAAGCAAGCAGTGGGGTGCCACAAGGTTTCTCTTCAGCCCAGTACTCTTTAACATCTTCATTAACGACTTAGATGAGGAAACAGAAGGGGAACTTACCAAATGTGCAGATGATACTTAGCTGGCAGGAATAGCTAACACCCAAGAAGATAGGCTCAAGATCCAGATGGATCTTGACAGACCAGAACACTGGGCCACATCTAACAAAATGAAATTCAATGTAGAGAAAAATAAAGTCCTACACTTATGCAAGAAAAACCAAAAGTACACATATAGACTGGGTGAAACCAAATTAAATAGCAGTAACTATGAGAGGAATCTTAGAGTCTTAGTGGACAACCAGAGAAATAGGAGCGAGCAGTGTGCAACAGCAGACAAAAAAGCTAATGCAATCCTAATTTGTATTAACAGACGGATACAATCAAGATCAAGGGAAGTACTAATACCACTCTATAAAGCCTTAGTAAGACCACACCTAGAGTACTGCATCCAGTTTTGGTCACCACATTAAAAAAAAGATGTTGAGACTCTGAAAAAAGAGAAGAGAAAACAGGATGATTAGGGGGCTGGAGGCGAAAATATACAACAAACGGTTGTAGGAACAGGGCTTGGCTAGTCTAGGAAAGAGAAGGACCAGGGGAGACATGATAGCAGTCTTCCAATATTTGAGGTGATGCTCCAGAGAGGAGAATGGGGGTCAAGCTATTTTCTATAGTGTCTGTAGGCCAGACAAGGAATAATGGATGGAAACTGAACAAGGCGAGATTCAACTTGGAAATAAGGAGAAACTTTCTGACAGTGAGAACAATCCACCAATGGAACAGCTTGCCCACAGAAGTTGTGGGAGTGCCATCACTTGAGACTTTCAAGAAGAGATTGGTCTGCCATTTGTCAAAAATGGTGTAGGGTCTCCTGCTTGGGTGAGGGGTTGGGCTAGATGACCTACAAGATCCCTTCTAACTCTGATTATCTGTTATCTGTTATATTTACAGTGCCATTAAGGTTCTGGCCCATGCCTTAAATGCTGCCTATTCTTCCAGATGCGGGAAGAGAAGAAAGGGGGGTGAAGATTGATTGGGGGCTCCAATGCTGCAGCCCTGGCAGGAATGGGGGTCCTGACAAAATCCATTAAACTTAGTTTCTTTTGAGAAGGAACCCAAAGAGGTAAAGGAGAACCATCAGAGAAGCAAAGATATTATATTTATATTTATTTGATTTGTCAATCACTTACAAGATAACAGGTATAAGTATAAACATAGTTATGAATACATAAAATGGATACATATAAAAAAAATAAAGAGGCAATTGGACAGGGACAGTAGGCATATTGGTGCCTACCAATCGATTCTTTCATCCAAAGAAGAGACTATATCTAACCTTGTTTCTATTCTGAAATAGTTTCCGGATTTTGTGTTTGCGATGAAAAAAAAATGAAATGAAATTTTGTTTTTGTTTTTGTTAACTAGATAGGCTTATTGTTACAGAAATGACTTGTTCATACTGTAAAAGCAAAAAGTTGTGGTTGTAATGTAACTATCTTTTACTGTACTAAAGCAAGTTGGAAGTCAGTTCCTTTTTATTTCCTTTTGATTTGATTTATTTGATTTGTCAATTGCTTACAAGGTAATAGGTATAAGTATAAATATAGTTATGAATACATGACATGGATACGTATAAGAAAAATAAAAAGAAACAATAGGACAGGGACAGTAGGCATGTTGGTGCATTTATGCACGCCCCCTACAGACCTCTCAGGAAAGGGGTGAGGTCAACAGTAGACAGTCTAAGGTTAAAGTTTTTGTGGTTTGGGGAAGAAACCACAGAGTCAGGTAGAGTATTCCAGACACTGACCACTCTGTTGCTGAAGTCGTATTTCCTGCAATCAAGTTTGGTCCAGTTTACCTTGAGTTTATATTTATTGTATGCTTTTGTATTGTTATGGTTGAAGCTGAAGTATTCATTGACAGGTAGGACATTGCAATGTATGATTTTATATAGTATAATTCTCTGTGCTCTTTCTAGAGTCTCAACATCTCACTTGATACCTCTTTTGATCTCGATTGTATCCCTCTGTTAATACAATTTAGGATAGCATTAGCTTTTTTGGTGGCTGCTGCACACTGCTGGCTCATATTTAGCTGGTTGTCCACAAAGAAAGTAGACAGCCTGACTGGCTGAGGAATTCTGGGAGTTGAAGTCCACAAGTCCTAAAGTTGCCAACTGTGGACACCCCTGCTTTAACTGTTCTTTATATGTTTTAGTCTCCAGTCCCTAATAATCCTCTTTGCTCTTCTCTGTACTTTTTCTAGAGTCTCAAAATCTTTTTTATAGTGGGGTGAGCAAAACTGTATGCAGTACTCTGGGTGTGGTCTTACTAAGGCTTTATAGAGTGGTATTAGTACCTCACTTGATCTCGATTGTATCACTTTGTTAATGCAATTTAGGATTGCATTAGCTTTTTTGGCTGCTGCTGCACACTGTTTGTGGAATAGTGGGAGACTGAAGAGACTGGAGCCATATCTTTAAGTAACAACAGATCTTTATTGTAACAGAACAGAAACAACCCAGCAAAGGCCTGTCTGAGAGCTCTCTCTTTTATAGGGAGCTGTCAAGGGGCAGGGTCAACCCCAGCTTTCTATTTTTCCACCTCTTTGCTGGATCTGTGAGAAGCCTATGCTTCACTTACAATATCTAACACTGTTGGCTCATATTTAGCTGGTTGTCCACAAAGACTCCAAGATCCCTGTCACAGTTACTGCTATTGAGCCTGGTTTCACCCAGTCTATATGTGTACTTTTGGTTTTTCTTGAGACTATCTTTTTGGGTGTTAGCTATTCCTGCCAGCATAGTATCATCTGCAAATTTGGAAATTTCCCCTTCTATTCCTTTATCTAAGTCGTTTATGATGATATTGAAGACTTTGTGTTGATATTCTTTCAAAGTTTTCCATCAGTGCCAAGGTCAGTTTGCCTTGAGATTTGGGGTAAGGTGACCAAATAAATCAGTCTTCCCTAGTTTCCAAAGGCATTGGTTTAACTGAAAAAAGATGTGTTGCCGAAAATAATACACTTTTAAAATTCTAGGCTGGTACTTGTGGTTGAATTAAGCTATCAACTGTGCCATCTTCAGCTTGGTGCCTTGCTGACATCTTTCTATCAGCTTTAGGGTGGAGGAGAGCAAGTGGGCAAAAACCACATGTATGGGTCATATGAGACTAATGTTGACCTCATTGTGGAAATGATCAGAAAGGTGGATGAAATTAGTTCTAATTGAGATTCTGTATGGAAAAACAGCACATTTAATTCAGAGGGTCACAGGGGGGTGTCAAGGTTTTCATTTATTTGTTTCCCTATTTTGGATTTCTACTGATAAAGCACCGGTGTCATGCCCCTGATGGAATCTGATTCTGAGGAGGAGGTTGAACAGCTGTCAGAGAATGGGCTCCGGTGGCTGTGGAAGAAACTGGGAAAGGACACAGTCCAGCTGGGCATTCAGAGGCCCACCCCCTCTTCATCCTACGGCACGCAGGGGGGAATGGATAAGGGAGCAATGTGGGTTATGGGAGAGAAAAAGGTCCTGATTTCACTTCATTAGCTGCAGCTGGGGAAACAGGAGTTAAAAAGGGTGTATCCACACAGCAGCTTGCTGGAAGCAAAGCATGCATTATATTTGTACGTCACATCTTCGCTGGGTTCTGGCGTCCTCCCAACTTTGAGGGTGGGGGGAATTCACACACAGTCTCAGAGATGCATAGGCCAAAGGGGCCTCAATTACCAAGTGTTCTCACAGAAAAAGAGGGACCAGAAAGTCTCCCTAAATCATTTTATCATGGTATAACAAAAAACCAGGACCATACAGAGAAAATTGCCACCATCACAGCTCATAGCCCTCTGTATATTTAGGAAAGCAAAAACAAAAAATAAAAAACCCCTACCTCCAAGATATAAAGTTTCTCAGTGCTTACACAAACATGGAAGAAAATAGAAAGAACCTCAAGGAATTTTTTTTTTAAAAGTTCAATCCGCCCAATACCTTTCTACCTATTAAGCAAGTGGTACAGTCCATGCTAGCTGTCATTTTGCTGTTCTTTGTCAACTTTCATCCAAAAATTATCATTTCTAGCAATAATGGGAAATAAAATTTCACTTCAGTTACAAGCAATTTTAAAATCAGCTCCAATTTAGGATTCATGGAGATCTAACAGAAAATTAAACCACAAGCAAGTCCCACTCTTAATATTAGACAGGGTTCAAGGCTACTGACTGCTTCCTTGCCATTAGAAGACAGACAGCACTCCATCTCATCCCATCTCCCCTAAATACTGATTGAAATGAAATAGTTCTGGGTAACTATCATTTGCCTCTGATATTGGCTTAAGACTAAAGGCTTATGGAGACAAGGAGAACAAAATTGAAAAAAGGATTTTGTTGTTTCCATTGATGATAATAACATGAACATTTTTTACATTAGTTACCCTTTTGATAAGTTAAGAATACTACGCTACATTTTAAATATTCAAGTGGTCAACAAGACTCCCCAGCTTCTGCAAAATCTCACATTTAGCTACAACATCCATGACAACTATTGGAACATACTTGGTACTTCAGAAGCCTTGCTTGACATGCTCTCTACTGGAGAAGCCAACGTTCCCAACTATAGCTGTGGAAGAAAGGACAACATTTTGACTCTTGTTGATGGAGCTCCTGAAGACATCTCCATTCAGATGTCAACATTAGGAGGCATGTACAAAATCCCTCAGGTTTGTATGTGTACTTTTCTAAAGGTAAATTGAGTGGGGTGATGGATTGTTATGTGATACTTTCACTTCAGAACTGAGGAACTGCTTCTTACCATGGCCATTGTAGGTGTCATGGTTAGGGATTGGGATCCACCATATTTAGGAGGCAAGGATCAAAGCAGTGATATCTTCTCACTACATCATCATCATTGCTTTGGATCTCACACTTGAGAAGGTGAAAAGAAGCTCTATGTTTAATCAAAGGCTCTTTTGGACAAAAGGAAAATGAAGCAGAGATGGCAAGCTCATATTTTGTACATAATCTTCATAACAATACAAGCATGTTCAATAGTAAGCAAATCCCAGATTCATTTAGAAGAATCCACCAGATGGATTTTCTTACCCATAGTTGATAAACACATATGTTTTATGAACTTGAAAGAAACACTATGATTAATTAACCACTTTATTTTTTAAAAAAAATACAAGCTTATTAACCAGTATGTCAACAAATTTGGCCTTAAAATATTCATGATGAAGTTCATTGTGAAAAGTTTGAAGAAAAATACAGCCCCCTGGGAGGGCTTTTTAGCAGCTAAACTTTAAAAAAAAAATCCCCAGTGGTGCTTTCCTCTATTGGTAGGTTCATTTAGCCATATCAATAATTCTTATCATATCCAGGTGGGTTGAAGATGGCAATAGTACTTTTCCATACATTAAAAATGGAAGAGAAGGACCCTAGCAATTATGGGTCCATTGTCTAATAGATGTTATAGTTAAAATATATGCTCAGATCCTCTTGAGTAGAGTTGAGAGTGGGGAGATGGAGAAATAATTTATTGCTGAAGATCAAGCAGAATTTTGGCAGTCCAAGAGCACTCCAAATTTGGTCTTCAAAGGAACTACCTCTAGATTGAGGAAAGCTTGCAGTATAGTACCTCAAAATTCTGTCTCAAAGTGTAGTACCTCAAAATCCAATGCCCAATTATCGGTGTTACATTAAATCTATGGAAACCGACAGACTCCCAAAATTCCATCTTTTAGAAGAGACAAAATTTCCATTAATGACTTCTTGACTAGTATAGTTGAAAAATAACATCAAGAATTGTGGCTTTCCTGTGCAGCTGGAGAACAAACTAAAAACCTCTCTGCACAAAAGAATCAGATATTGAAGCAGAGAAAGATATAGACATCTTCAATAACATCTTCACATTAAAGTGAATGAGCTGCTATAAATGTATTTCCAAATTGTCAAATTTTGCAAAACAGCCATGCCAAAACACCTTAATGTGGTATTTACTCAAGCAAGGTTTGAGAAGCTGGAGAGAAGGTTTAAGTATGAAAGATTTAATCAAAACTCTTATAGTAAACAGACTTGTATTTTTGAAACTCCATAGACAGATAGAACACATTTATAATTTGAAGATCAATTGTATAAGAAAAAGATCAATATCTTCAACTGCAGTTTAGATGAACCACCTATTGGGATCCTTATATTAAAACAGCATATTTCCTGTTTGTTGAAAATTCAAAAAATACATATAATATGGCTTTTTATTTGAACAACACATTTAAGTTGAGATTTGCAGATCTAATTGCCATAGGGGCGATACAAAAATTTGATTTGCATTCCTTATTCTTATTCTTTTTAGCTTATTTTATAAGAGTCATGGTGGTACAGTGGTTAGAATAGAGCACTGAAGGCTAATTCTGCTGACTGCCAACTGCCAGCTGTATGACAGTTCGATTCTCAGCAGTTTAAGGTTGACTCAGCCTTCCATCCTTCCAACATCAGTGAAATGAGGACCCAGGTTGTTGGAGGCAATATGGTGACTTTGTAAACTGCTTAGTGAGGGCTGTAAAGCTCTGTGAAGTGTTATATAAATCTAAGCACTTGTGCTATTTTCTTTTATCACTTATTATATACAGGATTGTTTAATTTTTCACCCACAAATCCTTCCAATCCAGATACACCCTCAGGCTACTCTTTGTCGGTACATCTGACACGAATATGGACAAAATGATGGAATAACAATAAACTACTCAGATAGGTTTATGAAAACAAAATTGGATTTCTGTAAAGCTAATATTTGGAATGGGATCTGATTCCAAACATAACACAGCATTCTTTGTTACTTTTTCAGATCAGTTTTGATTTATTTTCAGAGTTGCTGCACGATAAAAGTCAATTGCCTTTTTACCACCGGCTTTTCCCAAAAAAAGGGTTCCTCTCCCCAGAAATTGTCCAAGTGCTCCTCCACTTCAGATGGACCTAGGTTGGTATTTTTACTTCTGACACCGAGAACGGAGAGAATTTCATGAGGACTTTTATTCCTTTTTTTGTCAAGAATGGAATTTGTGTTGTTATGTCACAACGATTATCAACAATACAACTCACAGTAGCCCTCAGGGATGCCCTCTTTAAGTGGAGGCAAGTCAACGTCTTTCTTTACTACATAGAATATGGTGCTGTTTTGGATAGAATTCTTCCTTTCCATTTTACACTTATGCATTTGCCAGGACCCATTGAAGGGAAAGTCTGGATCATTGGATTATATCTATTCATAGAGCACAGAGCTCTCAAATATGTGAATAGAACTATATCAATCTACTCAAGTTACAGGAAGCCAACAAGTTTGGCCAATCTAATCAGTCCAGTGATGATTTTCAGGCACTGTGAGAGATATAGTTCAATGTTAAATTGTGCTAATTTTAAAAAGGATGCATGCATTTTAAAATACATTCCTGTATTTATGAGTTTATGATGACTAATTTTAGAATTGAAGGAGCCCATTCAAATTCTCTGAATACTTCTCTGTTTTACTTTCTCAACTCTAAAGCTACTTTTCTTTTTGGGATGTTTTTCCTCTCCTTCAGCTGTAATCTCCTTGCTGAGTTTATGATCTTGTGATGCCTCACAATCTGCAATAGCAGGATACAGAATTTAAGCTTTTGTGTATCATCTTTTTACAATTGGAAGAGTGTTGTAGTTTCCAGCTAAGAGATTTTATTCATTGAAAAAGGTGTTCCCAGATTCCTTCTGATTTTCCACTTTAGTAGATCAACATGGCTCTTGCCTTTCCTCAAGGCTAACAGCAGCCTCCTTTGAGCTCATTCTTTCCTTCATAGCCCTTCCCTAAAGCTGATCTAGGTGTTGTGCAATGTCTTCTCCAAGCATGGTGCCTCCAAGGAGACCTGTAACCAAAGGTGGTACTCAGCAGGTTTTGATCAGTTCTAGAGAACTGGTAATGGCAATTTTGAGTAGTTTGGAATACCATCCCTGATTGGCCCCACCCCATCTATTATCTGCCTCCTGAGTCCCAGCTGATTGGCTGAATTTTTTTTTGTTGCCCTGTCTAGGAGAATGGAGCTGGAAAGCAGGTTAGTGGCATGGGGAGAAAATGGAGATTTTACAGTATCCTTCCCCTGCCATGCCCACCAAGCCATTCCATGCCATAGCCACCAAGCCACACCCACACCCACACCCACAGAACCAGTACTAAAAAAAAAAATGAATCCCACCACTGCCGAGTACTTGAGTTGGGATCCCCCCAAACTAGAATACAGACTTCCTCGAGATTCTTATGGATGCATTTGCCTTCTTTCCACATGCATCTTACTGCCAACTCACATCTGGTTTGCAATCAACTACTATTTTGAGATCATTTTCACAAATATTCATATCAAGTTTGGAATCTCCTTTAAAAAACAGAGACTTTGTGTCAATCAAGATCATCTGTCATAGCTAAAATTGCATAACCAGGTAAGAGAAAGAGTGGTGTCTTCCCTGTGTTTTCCAATGGGTTCTGATCCATTTCATTGGGCTAAGCTGAGGCACCATGGCTTAGTGTTGAAATGGAGAAGCTGCATGAAAATGGTAAGAGAAGCCCTCAAGTGCTAGAAAAGATGATTTTCTTGTTCCTTGTTCTCAGATAGCAAAGAAGAAGGCAAATTTGTTGAATGGTGCTTGAATTCAAATTTGGACTGAATTTGATGAAATTGCATCAAGACTGAATAGAGGTTCCATTGTTCACAGTATGAAATAAGCATTGGAATTAGGATTTATTCTATTCTGGTTGGGTCAGTGTCCCATGAAAAGGCAGGGCAAGGTATTTTTAAGCAACACAGACCTAGCCAGATTTATTTATTTCAATCTTTCACCCCACTAAGGCAGTCCTACGATGGACGTCCAAAAAGAGAAAGTTTTGGTTGACCGGGTTAAACTGAAAAAACAACAACGTAAGGTACCCTGGAATTTAAATTAAATAACATTGTTCCCAAAGAACATTTTGAAGCTGCGAAGGAGAGAGAGAAGGGAAAGGACAAGGTTTTTTTTTTTTTCCCTTCCTTATACTGACAGCCAAGGGACTTAAGCAAGAAATTGAAAAAAAATCCACTTTGACATTAATAGACATCTAAACTGAAAATAAAAGTCAATGGGATAATAAAGATTTCTGGATATTTAAAAGTTTTTAAAAGCAGGAAAGGAGAAAAAAAAGAATAAAAGGGCAGGATCTGGAAAAATGGAGGAAACTGCCTGGAACTAAGGAATGGAACTGTAACTAAAAGGAACTTACAGTGAAATTTTAACAAGATTCCTCAAAGATACATTTTAACTGAAACTTGGCAACAAAATGATAGAACTCCAGGAAGAGAAAGTGGAAAAAAGAAGCAAGAAGAAACAGCCTTGGATTATTTGGATTATTTGGTGATTTTTGGTTTTTGCATCTAGATGACTAAAATTAATCAGGTGGTTGTTTAAAAGTCTTTAAAAGGGTATCACTCTAAGAAGAACTGAAGATGGAACTTTAAAAATGGAAAGACGATGCACAAGAAGGGAGAGGTTATTTTGGCTTCCTATTTAAACTCTTAGAAATGGTGATGTGGAACTATGAGAAACAACAAGAAACGCTTGCAGAACAAGAAGATTGGGACAAAGAAAAAGCCATTTTTAATGATCAAATAATTTTAAGTGGGGGGGGGAAGGAAAGGTGAGAAAGAGAGTAAAAGGTTTAAAACCAGAAAAAACAACCAAAAAGAAGAACAATTTAAAAGATAAGTATAATATTAGAAAGCTACAGAAGAGGGGATTACAGATGAGAGACTAAAGCCCATGTCACACTGCACCAACAGAGGGAAAGAGGATGTAAAATGGAGAGAAACACTTGCCATCCTTTGGTTAATGTGATGCATCCATTCTGTACTCACTGCATACGTTTTTCATACTCTCTTTTCGTCCAGCATCCGTCTACTGAGATTTCATCCATTCAAAAAGTTTTGAGCTGCACAAAACTTTTTGAGCAGATAAAGTATCCAACGTGTCCGTTATACATCTGCTACGCATATGGGGAACATCCGTTATACGTCCGTCATCATCTGTTACGCATCCGCTATATCCGCTAGGCATCCGCTGCGCATCCGTGCAACTCACATCTGCTTCAGCGGAAAACGGACACAGAGAGGAAGTGAAATGGATGCGGAACAGACACGCAGCGTTAGTAGCATGGACGTAGCAAGGATGAAAGTGGATGCAGCTCACATATAAAGCATTAAAACGGAAAAAAACATTCATATAGGGGACATATCTCGGATATTTAGTATGTCTGCAGGATGTCTAGAGGATGCAGAAGGACACCTAGTGGAAAAATGATATTTCCTATAAAAAGGGGGAGAAATCACCTGGATCTCACTTTCAGTCCAGCAGCCCTGGTGTGCAGATGTCTTCAGCCTTGCTCTTGCTCTTGCTCCTCCACAGCATCCAGTCATCTCCACCATGGATCATCACACACTCCTTTTGGTAGCCACCATCGTTCTACAACAGTGCGAAGCAATCTACTGGCTCTTTCACCTGTCCTACACAAGGAAAAGGAGGCGTCCAAGAAGTGTCTGGGTCTGAAGATGGATCACGAGAAGAGCCGAGTATGCACTGTATAACAAGCTGATGGTGGAACTGAGGAAGGAAGACTCTCGTGCATTCCAGAACTTCATGAGGATGCCGCCAGCCATGTTTGACGAAGTTGTGAAGCAGCTGAGACCCAGGTTGACCAAGGCAAACACCAACTTCCAGCCCAGCCTGGACCCTGGGCTGAAGGTGGTACTGACTCTGCACCACCTGGCCTCCGGGACCACGTACATGAACATGCAGTACGCCTGGAGGGTGCCACACAACACGATCAGAATTGTGGTCAGAGAAGTGGTGCAGGCCATCATCGAAGAATACCTGGAGGAGCTCCTCCAGTGCCCCTCCACTGAAGAAGGGAAGAAAGTTGCAGAGCAGTGGTATCAGAAGTGGAACTTCCCACACACTGTTGGAGCCATAGATGGGAAGCACGTGGCCTGCAAAGCTCCAGCCAAGTCAGGGTCCATGTATTTCAACTACAAGGACTTCTTCAGCATCATTCTCTTCGCCATGGTCAATGCTGACTACAAGTTCATGTACATCGATGCTTCAGGCAACGGGTCATCTTCAGATGCCCAGGTATACAACGCCAGTCACCTCAAGTAGGGGCTGGAATGCAACCTCATCATGGGTTTCCCAGATCCAGTCCCCCTGCCCAACGACACACAAGGTGTGCCCGACTTCATCATGGGGGATGATGCTTTCTCCCTCAGAACCTACCTCATGAAGCCCTACACTTCCAGACTCCTCACTGTGAAGAGAGGATCTTCAGCTACAGGCTGTCCAGGGCAAGGCGGGTGATGGAGAACATGTTTGGTGTCCTGGCCAACAGGTTCCAGGTACTTCTCACAACCATGCAGCATTGCCCAGAGACCATGAGGAACATCATGGAAGCTTGCTGCATCCTGCAAAATCTCATGCGCACCTGCTACCCAGTGTTGCAGAACAGTCTTGTGGACCGTCAACAAGACAATGGGGACATGGAGCCTGGTGAATGGAGGCAAGGGTGAAACCTGATAGACACTGTGGATGTAAAAGGCCCCAACAGAGCTTCACATGAAGGGAAGAAGCAGCGCAACCTCCTGAGACACTGGTGCAACTCCCCAGCTGGAGCAGTGGAGTGGCAAGACAAGATGGTAGATGCTTAATGGATGCTTCCTTCAACCTGTCTCATCACACTGATGAGATTGTGCCATGTATGTTGAGTGGCCCTACAATGAACACGGCATTTAATAAAGAGTTTTGTTTATGTTGAAATGTGTTTATGAATGATTACATTGTTATTGATAATAAAGGGCCATAGGTGTGGCACCTGGGAGGGTGGACCATACAGTCCCACTATGCTTGCACTGGAGGCTTATCTATCCCACAGCTATTACCCATCCCACAGGTATCCCTGCCCATCCCACAGCTATTACCCATCCCACAGGTATCCCTGCCCATCCCACTGCTATCCTAACCCATCCCACAGCTATTACCCATCCCACAGGTATCCCTGCCCATCCCACTGCTATCTTAACCCATCCCACAAGCATGCAAAAGCTTAAACCATTTCTAAAAGTTTCCACCAAGACTTTATTGACTAAAAGAACTGAACCAAGTGTGTGAAGCAAAGATAACCTTTATTAATAACAAACTGTAAAAGCAAAATGACCCAAGTAAAGTGTCCCAAGCAAAGATAAAGTCAACAGGTAGTAACCCAGTCTCTGGCACTCTTCTCAGTCACTCTGAGGCGTGCCCATAGTCTCAGGGGTGAAAGGTCCAGGTGCTGTGGAGGTGGCAGTGACTGGAGTGCTGGTCTGAGGCACCATTGGGGTGCCTGACCTTGAGAGGACAACAGGGGATGGTGTGTGGAGGAAGGTCTCAGAGACCTGGTTCAGTCCTGTGATGTTGAGAGCCCATTTTTCCATGACATGAGGTGTCAGTCCCAAGACCGATGACAGATGTTCTGAGGACAGGCTTGGCTGTGGGGTGGAGGAAGGAGGAGTGTAGTGGGGCTGTCTGGTCTGCAGTTGAGCGAGGTGAGACATCAGTGGCATCTGTGGCGTGGGTGGCATCTGTGGCATGGGTGGCATGGGTGACATTGGTGGCATCGGTGGCATCAGTGGCATCGGTGGCATCGGTGGCATCGGTGGCATCGGTGGCATCGGTGGCACGTGTGGCATGCGATGAACCTGTGCCTGGACTGGGAAAGGCTGCCTGTGCTGCTGGAACACCTGGTATCCATAGCCTTGGAAGGTGAGGGCCTGTGGAAAGCCTTGGAAGGGTTGTGACATCACCTGGGGTGAAGGAGCAGACCTGAGGTGGGTCAGAGCATGTTCAGCTGGGCCTGGAGGGTGGTGCAGAAGACCTGTGATCCATTCCTTTATCACCTGGTACTGGGATTCGGACATGTCCATGATGGTCTGGTTGACATAGGTGAGGAACGGCTTTCTGTTAGAGGATGGTATGTCGGAGTGTACCAGCTGAGAGAGGAGATCTATGCTGCTTTTGATAGTGTCCCTGATCTCCAGCAGGACAGTGTGGCTCTGACCCTCCGGTCTGGCTTTCTGCCTGCTTTCTGTGGAGGTGGAGGTGGAGCTGGGTGTGGGTGTGGGTAGCTCTCTGGTGGCAGTGGCGTCTTCTTGCTCCAACTGCGTCAGGGGGTCCTCCATATGCTCCGCCACAGGGAGTGCAGCTGTAGGGGGATCTCCGTCGTGGGGTGCTCCACAGATACCTGCCTTGACACAAGAGCTGACTCTTGGCCAGAAGAGGACTGGCTCTCTGTGGGCTGCCTGAGAGTGAGGGTAGACAGAGGGGCTGCTTCTTGGTGGAGGATCTCACCCTCCAAGAAGCTGCACTTGGCCATCATGAAGGTCTCCCGGTCGGTGAGCTTGACCGCAGCCTGGCCAGACTTCTTGAAGTGCAGCTTCCCATACCAGGTGTGCATGTGCTTCCACCACCCAAGGAGGACCTCAGAAGTGTAGCCCAGGCTATCCGCCTTCTCTCTCCAAGCCGCCTGCTTCCGCTTGGTGTCTCAATAGAGCCTGTGTCCCTTCCGCCAGAGGTACTCGTTCTCCCTCAGCCATTTGAGCACCTCATCCTCATGTTCCTCTTCAATGGAGTACTGTCTCCTCTCCCTATAGCGCGATTGCCTCTTCCTCCCTCTGGCAGGGCTTTCTGGGCCCTCATCAGTAGGGCTTTGAGGTTCTAGGGACTGGTCCACCACACCGCCACTTCCAGCAGCAGCACCAGCAGCACCAGCAGCACCAGCAGCACCAGCAGCACCAGCAGAAGCATCAGCACCAGGAGCAGCACCAGCAGAGTAAGCACCAGCAGAAGCATCAGCACCAGGAGCAGCACCAGCAGAGTAAGCACCAGCAGAAGCACCAGCACCAGGAACAGCACCAGCAGAAGCACCAGCACCAGCAGAGTCAGCCCCAGCAGCAGAAGCCCCAGCAGAAGCAGAGTCAGCGCCAGGGGGTGGGATGGTGGCCCTGTCCTTCTTGCCAGGGCTGGCAGGAGTAGGCACAGGCTTCCTCTTCTTCCCCATGGTTGTTGGCTGGAGATGTGTCTGGCAGCAGGTCTTTCCTCTGAATGGTGACCTGCTTGCGAGCTGCATCCTTTTATATCCACGGGGCTGATGCAATGCATCCTCCACGCATGCATAGTGAACATTTTGCATCCACTAGGCATCCACTAGGCATCTGCTAGGCATCCGTGATGCATCCGTGTCATCCGCTACAAATCCGCTCCACATCCGCCCCTTCCGCTGCACGTCTGCTTCGCTGTGCTCCCCCTGAAACCCTGTGGACATGCCATCTGCTTCCATCCGCTTCCATCTGCTAGGGTTCCGTTGAGCATCCACTTAACATCCTCGCTATGTCCTCTCCCCATCCATTCCTTTCCGTTGTTGTCCGCTCTGTTTATGCACATTTGGGGCACTTTTGAGAGTGGATGGAACATTTTCTCGTCCGTTGTGTCCTTTTTACATACGTTTTGCATCCGTTGGCCGGTGTGACCTAGCCTTTAGAAGTAGAGAGACGAGGAGGTAAAAAGGGGAGAAAGAAGAAGAGGGGGAAGAAGGTAAAGAAAAAAAGTTGTAAAAGACAGAAACCAGAAATAGAGAATCAGGTAAAAGATATAAGAATTGTAACCATAAGCTTGTTTAGAGATAATGGGTGAAAATTTAATTGTAAAAGGGATTCTACAAAGGTACATAAGATAGCATTGTTATATTACAAACATAAATAAATACAGAAAATATGACTAAAATGATGGATAAAATATTTACTGTTATATAGTGGAATGTTTGTCAATAAATAAATGAATTAAAGTGAATGAGAGAATTAAATGAGAACATTTTAATTATTATTAATGATTTATAAAAATATAAGTGAGAAATATGGGGGGGGAAAAGAATTAACTATGGAAAGTTTATAAGTGTTCTCAAGGAAATACAATGTTTAATTGAACAGAAATGTTAAAAATGTTAAGATTTCAATGAATATTTAGGATAGAATTGAATTGGAATGGAATGTGTGTTTATTTACACACACACACACACACACACACACACACACACACACACACACACACATATTTCTATTGGTCTGTCCAATGTATGTGGCCAGGCATGATGCACAGGGAACTTCGTATATGCCTTGGTTTTCCAGGTCAATTTTATCTTTGGGGTTTCTAAGGATGGCTGCTATTTTTTTGTTTGTTTTGAAGGCAGTCTTGATGTGATGCCTGTGTAGTATCTTACTGATTTTATCTGTGGTACCTCTTATGTAGGGCAAGACAGCTGTTCCATAGGTCTGTTGGTCTTCTAGGTCTCTGTTATGTCTTGGTGTGTTTTTGTGGATGAAGTTGGTGATTTTGTTTTTGTGGAAGCCATTGGCTGTCAATACTTCAGTCAGGGTGCATAGTTCAGTCTTTATATGTGTCTTGTCCACCAGGCATTTGATTCTGGTAATTAGTGTTTTCGCCACGGAATTTATTTGTGCTGGGTGGTGGTGGGATTGGGCATTGAGGTAGCGGTTGGTGGTGTTTTCTTTTGGTATATGGTGTATCCCAGTGTGCCATCTGTTCTTTTGTAGATTAGTACATCTAGGAATGGTAGTTGTTTGTTTATTTCCATTTCCATGGTGAACTTGATTTTGGGGTATGTGTTGTTTAGGTGTGTTAGGAAATTGTTTAGGTTTTCTTTTCCATGGGGCCAAATCACAAATGTGTCATCGATGTATCTTAGGCATAGTTTGGGTTTATGGGTGGCATTAGCCAGGGCTCTAGATTCGAATTCTTCCATGAACAGGTTTGCAATGACGGGTGACAGTGGTGATCCCATAGGGGCTCCTTCAATTTGCTTGTATCTTTGTCCTTTGTATATGAAATATGTGTTGGTTAGGCAGTGTTCTGTTAGTTCCATGAGGTCTTTAGCTGGTTGGTATTTCTTTTTGATGATTTCAAGAGTTTCTTTTATTGGGACTTGAGTGAATAGTGAAACCACGTCGAAACTTATAAGCAGATCTTCTTGTTCCACGTGTAGATCTTTTATCATTTCTAAGAAGTGGTATGAGTTTTGTACAAATGAAGCTGTGGTTTCAGCATGGGGCTGTAGTTGTTCTGCTAAGTATTTAGCTAGGTTTTGCAATGGGACTCCTATGGAGCTGACTATGGGTCTGAGAGGTATGCCTTCTTTGTGTATTTTTGGGAGGCTGTATAATTTGGGGCATCTAGAAGATTTTTCTCTTGGGATGATCGTCTGTTGGATTTCTTTGCTTATGTGGCTGGTTATTTACACACACACACACACACACACACACACACACACATATATATATATATATATATATATGTGTGTGTGTGTGTGTGTGTGTGTGTGTGAGTGTGTGTGTGTGTGTTTTTAAGCTTTCGCGGGTACTTACATGTGTGCTGTTTAGCTTCCTTCGGGTATTATCCCACGTCATTGTAGTGCTGTTAAAGTTGTAGCAACGTTTCAGCAGAATCTCATCTGCCATCATCAGGCTTCTGTATGGAGTTAGTTCCTGGTTTCAAATTTGAGGCTGGTTCATTCTGATTGGCTAGGAGTCTGGGTCTGTGTTCAGTGGACTTGGAGTTTGATTGATTGGTGTTTCTGGTTTCTTCTGTCTGTTTTGTGGCTTTGATTGGCTGGCAACACTCTGTTCCTGTGTTGGAGGCTTTCAGTGCATCTTGGCTTCATTTGAAAGGACAGCTGCTATCCATTAGGAAGCTAGGTTTCACCTGGGTGCCTGGTGGAGGGGTGTTTGAGTTGGAGGCATCAGAGGGAGTCTGTTTGTGTTCAGGTGTTTGTCTGTTTTGTGGTGTGGAGATCTTTCTATTTGAGAAGCCTGCACGTGCTCCAGGAAAAGATTCCTGACTTACAATTTTTCAGGTACACGTTCACATGACCTCATAACACTATCGTTCTAGAAACTGAGCAGTCACTTTTGCTAGTATTTCAAGTGTATTTCTCGTATTTCAGAGATGGTTGGTACTAACATATTTTCTTTGGTGTTCCTTGTTTTTCTGCTTAGTCTCTTCCTCAGTCCAAATGTGTGGAAAATTTTTATCCTAGATTTGTGAAGTGAAAGCGGGAAGGGAAACTTATTCTGTTGTGTCCCCTGCTTTGTGGAACATCCTCCCACAGGTAAAAATGGCCCCTACCCTGTTAATCTCTCATAAGGCCTTAAAAACCTGAATATGTTCAGATGCCTGGGGTGTTGAATGTGTTAAGCGGCCAATTTCCTGGCAATATTGCTGATTGTCCAAGTATTTTGCTCTTATGTACATTTAATCTGGGTGTTTTAAAACATTTGCAGGTTTTGAATTGTAATATTTTTTGAATATTGTATGAAATAGGCAGTAATAGAATATAAATAAATAAATGAGCAAACAACAAACAAAGAAATACATTGCAAGGTAAAAGACAATTGTTTTCTTATTTATAACTAGTACTGATGATGTTACCAGGTTTGGGGAATGAAAAGTCTGCAAGAAAACAACCAAGGTCAGAGGTAGCACCAAGGATCCTTTTTTATTTCCATACTGCACAATTTTATTTATTTATTTGATTTGTCAATTGTTTACTAGATAAATAGGAATAAGTATAAACATGAGTAAGTACAAATAGCAGGTATGAATAAATGAGGACAATAGGACAGGAATGGTAGACACGATGGTGCACTTGTGCACGCCCCTTACAGACCTCTTAAGAATGAGGCAATAGTGAATAGTCTAAGGTGAAAGGATTGGGGGTTAGAGGATGTAACAACAAAGTCAGGTAGTGCATTCCAGGCATTGACCACTCCGTTGCTGAAGTCATACTTTCTGCAATCAATTTTGGAGAAGTTTACACTGATTTTTTTCAGGGTCCCTCCACATCTTTGGATTTGAGATTTTACCACCAAACAAAAGAAAAGACAGACGTAGTGAAAATCAAAATAATTCAAGAAATTAGATTTGACCTGCAGTAGAGACATAAGTGAAATGAGAAGAAAAGAAGGTGAGTGTTAGAACTGCAAGTGGAGGGAATGCAACTTCATCACAATGGACAACTTACGCGCGAGACAGACTAGAAGGAGCCTTATTGAAAGGCAATGCTGTGGTGCAAAACATTTTTGTTGCAGTGGTAATAATAGTAATGAGATGGTATCTTGATTTGTCACATCTCTATGGTCTTTTTCTATCCTCCAAACTCAATTGGCACTTTGTTCAAAGCTTCCCAGGCTGGGACATCAGTGGCATTAGAAGCAGAATCAGGAGGTCCATTATTCATAGGGCTGAATGAATCCCATTTGCATTTCTCAACAAGAAAAATAAGAAGAGGTAGAAGAATCCAAAGCACTCTCACAAGGTGGGAGTGCCAGTGGCTTTCCTGATTGAGACAGAGACAAACTGATGGAAAGGAGAGAAAGAAATATTCAAAAGCACAGTCCCTGCTTGTCCCTTAACTTGTGCTGCACAGAGTGTGACCTGAGTCATTTATCCCTCTTTGATGCAAGATCTCTTCCACGTTTCTTCAGTCCGATGTATCAAAAGCAAGTACTAGCAGAAGAGATGTCAAAGAGCAGAACTGTGAAAATACAGAGAGAAGCAACTCTTCCTCTGGGAATCTTTAACTTCTTTGGGGCTCCATCTGCAAAGGCACTTAAGTGAAAAGTCATCAATATTGTATATCACTGAGGGAACTGTTCTGTAACCTTTGTGTTTCTTCCTGTCAGGTCCTGCCCAGAAAATTATGCTGGAGCAAAATAAGTTCAACACCCATATAATGGCTTCTGTTGTCCTTAAAAGGTAACTTATCTACAGTGTCAGGTTTCCAAGTGATGAAATCCATTTAAAAAGAAAAGAAGAAAGTCCATCTTCCAAGACAATTCCTTTTATTTAGGAAAGCATCAAATCGGCAAAGTCCATGGTAATGCCGGATCTGACACAACTTGGAATTAACCCACAATATTAAAAGTTAGAAACAACTCCTAAAAGTCACATTCTCCAATAAAAGTAATTCAATGTTGCTTGATGTCATAAATCTCCACCTCAAGGAGCCCAAACACAGATAGCTCATTTTCCACGGGAAGAAGAATCACCAAGCCTAAACAACTCTCTCTATCTCCCACTTAGGAATGTGGCAAGCCTGAAACCCTTCCCTCTCCCCATGACTGCCACAGAGAAAGTAATAAAAAGAATATATACTAAGCCTAACTAAAATGGCTATACATATGTCAACTTTGGGCTTGACACAGAGACCATTTGAAAAGGTCATTCAGAGCTCTGGAGTTGGTGTCCCAAATATGCTTTTTTCAAGAGGCAACTGGACTTTCTTGTTTTTCTTTGAAGACATTTCGCTTCTAATCCAAGCAGCTTCTTCTCCTCTGACTGGGTGGTGGGGAATGGAAGGATTTAAACTCCTTGCAGACAGCTGGTCATTTGCATTCTTTTAGCGATTCATTAAGGTCACCTGGAGGTTTATTTTGACAACACAGATAAACCTGCAAGTGGTCTTAATGACTGGCTAAAAGAATGTAAATGACCAACAGTTTGCAAGGAGTATAAATCCTTTCCATTCCCCACCATCCAGTCAGAGTTGAAGAACCTTCTCAGATGAGAAGAGAAACGTCTTCAAAGAACAACCAAAGAGTTCAGTTTCCTTTTGAAAAAAACACCTTTGGAACAAGGTGATCTGAATGACTGAGAATCTCCACAAAACAGGTAGCATTCAGCAGGTTCTGACCAGTTCTGGAGAACCGGTAGCAGAAATTTTGAGTCGTTTGGAGAACTGGCAAATACCACCTTTGACTGGAGATTTTACAATATCCTTCCCCTGCCATGCCCACCAACCCACGCTCACAGAACCGGTAGTAAACAAATGTGAATCCTACTACTGCTCAATGGACATGTGGAGTTGGTGAATTCGAGGTTAGTGGCACTTAATTCTCGTGCTGCCTGTTTTCTAAGGCCTATTAAATAATCAGTATCCTTGAATCCTGTCTAATATTTATAGTAGGTCCTGTTTGTTATTTTGTTTTTCATTAGATCAAATAGGTTTCATATAGTATTAATCTGAACTGGAGCTGATTTTAAAATTGCTTGTGCCTGAAGTGAAATTTTATTTCCCATCTTTTCTAAAAATATCAATTTTGGGATGAGAACTGACAAAGACAGTGGTGGGATTCAAATATTTTTTACTACTGGTTCTGTGGGTGTGGCTTGGTGGATGTGGCAGGGGAAGGATACTGTAAAATTTCTGTTCCCACCCCACTCCAAGGGGAAGATTACTGCAAAATCTCATTCCCTCCCCACCCCTCTAACTTACTTTCCAGCTCTGTTCTCCTGTGCAGGGCAACAAAAGATGACCCAGCTAATCAGCTGGGACTCAGGAGGCAGAGAATAGATGGAGGCGGGGCCAGTCAGAGATGGTATTTGCTGGTTCTCCGGACACCTCAAAATTTCTGCTAACGGTTCTCCAGAACTGGTCAGAACCTGCTGAATACCACCTCTGGACTAAGAGCAAGAAAATGACAGCCTGTGGACTGTACCATTTGGTTAATAGGGAGAAAGTTACAGAGTGGATAGATCTTTTTTTCCCTTGATACTCTCTCTGTTGTCCTTCCATATTTGTGTAAGCACTGAGAACTTTTTTTACTTTACCAAATAAACAGAGGGCTATGACAATGGTATGCTATGAGATGGTGGCCGTGCCCACAGCATGGTGCATGGTGCGACCTGATTTCTTGCTACACCTTTCCCAGAAATCTCTTTGTGGAAACTGTTTTCTGTCGGTGTGGTTAGTGGAGTGGGGCCTCTTTGGCCGAAGCATTTGGTTAAGAAATGTTCAGTTTTACACATTGGAAAACAAAAGCAGAATGTAAAGTATAACTTAGGCAATATTGACTGAGTAGATCAGGGCTGTCAAATTCTCAGCCTACGGCCTGGATGCATCACATGCTGGCAACGTCCACACCTGGCTTAGTGAAGGAGAAAAACAGCCCGATACATCATGTGATGTTGCTGTGATGATGGGAGTGTCAACTCATAAAATATTTCTCTGGTCTTTTAGAGTTGTCAACAGAAAGAAAGGGGGGAGCAGTGTGGCAGCTTGCAAAACCTCAACTGCATTCCATAAATGTTTTCAAAGTTTGTAACTCAGTGACTGAAGTTTCTGCCATGCCAAATACTAACTGGAGAACATGATTGATGACTATGGATGTGTCCCATTGGAGAATATGAATTATGATACACCCAGGGGGTGGGGGAAAACCAGACTACACTCAGGCAATAGCACAGCTTTAACTCCCAAGTTAAAATCCTTTTGAAGCTTTGGAAGTTTGGTTTGAGACTATGATTTAAATGGTGTTAAGTGCCAGAATACCGACAGCGAATTTGACCCCCCTGTAGTAGATGAACCTCATTTTGTTAAGGACCAGAATGTCATCATTTTTTATGTTTTATGTTCATAAATAATTCAGATCCACATCTTCTGCATCTCCCCGTGAGAAAGGAGCAAAACCATTTCGGTGAAGAGGTTCTTATGCAATCACCCTTTTATGCTGAAGTTGTCTAGCTTTAAGGCTGCAGAGAAAGAGGGACTGAAATGACATCAAAGCAGATCCAGTGTATGGATTAAAGATTATAGGACAAGAAAAGACACCACTTTTCTCATTTAGCAGCTTGTGGAAACTGGCAAACCTCTTAATCTCATGTTTTAAATCAAACGGTGGCTTTCATATTTCATTCTCTCTACCCCTTTGCTCTTCAGACTTACTTATTAAATCAATGAAAGCTCAAGGGTGACTCCTCCATAAAATGTGATTTGAGTTCAAAAAATAAAATAGACCAATAAAATATTTTCCATGCAGACAAATTTGTATATATCCCCCCAAAACATGGACAATAAAGGAAACGTTCTTCTTCAATTGCATTCCTGAACCCAGAAGAGTTAGGTTTTCCATTTTACTTTTATTATTAGAATTTCAAATCTGGTCTTTGTAAAATAGTGTAACATTTGGGGATGAAGTTACAGTGCAGCAGTGCAGCATGGGAAATCAATATTGAGAAGATCTGTTTGGCCACCATGTATTTCCGTTTGGTGCTCAGATGCCTTTGGGCACAAAGGAGATCTAGACTTTGGAGAAGACCAGCATGCTGAAGGTGATCAGCTTGGCTTCACTGAAGGCACCAGGCAGGTTTCTGGCAGGAAAGCCACTGTAAAGCCAATGGTGGACAGGAAACTCATATAGCCCATGGTTCCATAAAACATGGCAACAGACCATTGTTGTGTTGCAAGACAATCTGTTCAGGCTGGAAGTGCATGTTAAAATTTCCCAGCCAGATAGTTGAAATGGCAATCTTAAACCAGCTATAATAATGGAGTTAGTCAAATGTTTTCCCAGCCATCTCCTCATGGTGTGTCCTGACTTTTTGGCCAGGAAGGCCATCAATTCTATGATAGCTTTGACCGAGACAGAAGGGACAGCGAGTGAAAAAATGATATTGAAGATTGTTTGATGGAGAGAGCAGGTGGGCCTTTTGTTTGACTTGATGAACAGAAAGGATGTCATAAAGGGAAATGGGAGGGAAACCAGGAGGTTGTAGGTGAGGTCCTCATTCTTGGCCAAAACATCTCCCCATCAGCTGGCAATACCCAGATGAAAATAGATTAACACCAAGGTTAACATCAGACCAACAAACAAGTAGTAAACAATGCCTCAACCAAAGAGCCATGAAGATCACTTCCACCAACACTAACAGGGCAAGCCGCTGGAATAAAAAGTGAGAGCACACCCCATTCCTTAGTAGCAATGAAGATGTTATCAACTTTGGGTAATGAAACATCTGAAAGAATAGAACCAAGTTCACAGAGCACCAAATACCCTTCAAAAGACTTCTTCTCCCTCTCTTTTGAAAATCTCTTCTCTTCTCTTCAGCTGTCTTATGTTAATATAAATGTCTCATTTCTTCTCCTGTCATTCCCTGTCTGCATGACAGTTTTAATTTCAATGGGTTGAGGATTATCTTGGGTTTTAATTTCATTAGTCTTACACTCTTCATATTTTTATTTCCTTCAGTATTAAATCACCTTAATTGTGAAACAGAAGCAAAGCAAATATCCTAAGGATCCCCAAAAAACAGCAATGGATAATTAAATATTATGGACCTAAGAAACAATTGCACACTGATTTCCATACTTTCATAATTAGATGTTCCTTAGTATTTAGATTTGACCTAAGGATGATAATATTGCACTTAGGGAAGAAGACACAGAAAAGTAGGGCAGCTTCAGAAGCCAAAATGGAAAAGACCTGCTTGAAAAGCACAACTATAATGATGTGGGAAAATACCCGAACAAAGCTGAATACCACACATGTAAGTACCCGTGAAAACTTAAGAAAACAAATATCAGACCTCTACAGGGAGGAAGTAAATAGCCAGACCAAAACCTATGAGAAGGTGGAAGTTAAAAGAGCAGGAATAGTATGTGACCTCAAATTCCTACGCAGCTGCAATAGGAGCTGCAACACCAGCTCCTAAAATGCAACAATGCGACACCAACCTGCTTCAAATTAACATTTCATCAAAGTACAGCAGCTACAAAACAACTCTAAAAGCACAGCTATAATGATGTGGGAAAATACCTGAACAATATATATATGTTTTTCAGGTTTGTTTGGGTATTTTCTCACGTCATTATAGTTGTGCTTTTAGAGCTGTAGCAATGTTTCGGCAGAGTCTCAACTGCCATTATGAGGCTTCTGTATTGTGTTCGTCTGTGAGACAGAGTTTCACAGTTGTTTCCATTTTAAATTTGGTGCTCGCCTACGCTGTGTCAGAATGGTTTTTTCTTCATCCTGATTGGTTGGGAGTCGTGGTCTGTGTTTATTGGACTTGGAGTTTGCTGTGTTCTGCTTGATTGGTGTTTCTAATATCTGCTGTCTGTTTTGTAGCTCTTTTTGTCTTGATTGGCTGGCAACATTGTGTTTCAAGTATTGGATGCTTTTAGTGCAGCTTGGCTCCGAGTAAATGGATAGCTATCATTTATTAGGAAGCTAGGTTTCATCTGGGTGCCTGGTTGGGGTGTGTTTGAGCTGGAGGTATCAGGGGGAATCTGTTTGTGCCCAGATGTTTGCCTGGCTTGTGGTGTGGAGATTTTTTTGTTTGTGAGTGCAGGCTTCCAAATAATTGACAGTCTGGTGGAATCATCTCTTCTATTCATGCTTTCAGGTCTTTTTTCAATCTCGATGGCTTCTCTGATAAATTTGTGGCTGGGGTTTTTTAAAGTGGCTAAGGTTTGGGTGCCATTGAAGTCGATGCTATGACCTGTTGTTTTCATGTGTTGGACAAGGGAGGAATTGTGTTCCAGCTTTTTTACTGCATTTTTGTGTTCATCCAGATGGTACTTATTCTTCTATTGGTCTGTCCAATGTATGTGGCAGGGCATGATGCACAGGGGACTGCACAGAATCAACTGGGAGTCTGTGTACAAAAGAGATATAATACGATGAAACATTAGAGCAACACAGTGTTTGAAATTGCATTCTGGCCCATTTGAAAATTTTTGGTGGTTTTTGTTTTTATCAGTTCTCTATTTCTCCTCCTCTTTGTTAGGTTTCATTCCTTTTTAATCCTAACAGTATGTGGAAAGATTTTTTTCTTTCAGTACCAAAACTGTACCACAAAGGTACCACAAGTACTTTTTTTGTGCTTCGGGTAATTGCTTGTATTTTACGATCTAATAACCAAGAAAATTTGAAAGATAAGAAGAAGTTGGAAGGCCCTATAACAATCCTATCAAGGAAACCATGATGATGGCTGTCCTGAACCCATGATTGCTGAACTGAGCTATAAGCAGTGGTGGTGTTCAAAAACTTTTCCTACCGGTTCTGTGGGCGTGGCTTGGTGGGCGTAGCTATGTGACTGGGTAAGTGTGGCTTTTATTTTTTGCAGCCCCCACCCATTTTTGGGAACTTCTTAGCCACAGAGGAGTCTTTGGGGGGGCGTTTTTGCTCTCCTAAGGCTCCTCTTAGGCTCAGGAAGAAAAGGAACAGAGCATGGGAAGAGCATACAGCACCCCTCCAAACTCCGTTTTGGGAGCTTCTTAGCCTCAGAGAAGCCTCTGGGGGGCATTTTTGCTCCCCCAAGGCTCCTCTGGGGCTTTGGAAGGCAAAAAATAGAAGGGACCCTGAGCTCCTCTCTCCATTTTTTGCCTTCCTGGGCCTCAAAAAGGGGAACCCCAGCACAGCTGAACTTATCTACAGCTGATTATTCTGAGGGAAAAATAAAGAAATACCTGAAGCGAATGTCAGGCAGGTGGGTGGGGTGAACGAGTATCGGGTGGGAGGCTGACCAGGAGGCGGTCATGGCCAGCCAGAACTTACTACCAGTTTGGTGACCCATGCCAAATTCTTCCTACTGGTTCACTCGATCCGTTGCGAACCAGCTTAGTTATAAGCAACTGGCTATAAGCAATATTTGTGTTTTATCTCTTAATTCATTCCATGGACAGTTAGAGCATTGCAGAAGAAAGAGGCAGATTGTATGCCTATTAATGGGAAATTTAGTTTATATCCCTCCTTTCACACTGTTGTACTTTCCATGGATTTGATGGTGAATCCTTCATTTGGTTTTCTCTTGTCCCTTGAACCCATCTGTTTGCCCTCCCTCGTCCTCCCAGTTAGATCTTTCTGCTTATGTCACTCTATGATCTTGATAAAATTGATTGATTAATTGAACTATTGTATCTTTTGACCTGTAATGTAAAGTTGATTGGGGTGAATAAAAGTCATTGATTTAAAATCATTCCTCAAATTACAAAGAATTCAGGTATTCCTAAGAAAGGTGAACATAAGGGACACTTCCAAAGTGGCAACAAGAAGAGAGATTTCCTCTGGCAAAGATGTAATCAGGGGTGGGTTTCTTCCGGTTCTGTCCACCTCTGTAGAACTGGTTCTATGTCTGCTGCTGTTGTGGCCCACCTGTCTGCCTGGGTTCTTACCTGACCTTTATTTCCTGCTTTGTCAACTTTATTTCTTACCTGACCTTTATTTCCTGTTTTGCATGACACAGCTACAGTTGAAAAAGCAGGAAAAAGGGCTTTTTTTTTTTACACACTTGCATGTAGCGCTGCTCAGCTGTCCAGGCAGCTCAACAGGTTGTAAATTGTACTCATGCGACTCACGCATGTGCGCACAATGCTAATAGACAGAACCAGTAGTTATACCAGTCAGATCCCATCCTTGGATGTAACCTTGCCCACTCTACCATGTCCTCCTATGTCTTCCAACTTCACCCTTCAATATCTTTTTTGTATTCCTCCCATTATGGAAGAAACTGGTTACCTTGAAAAGTTAGAATAACTGTTATTATTATTACCTTTATTGTCAGAGTACCACATCTGTACAATGAGATTGGCAAACAGTCAAGTTTAGATGTGTCCATTTTAAGAAGCACATTGTTCAAAATATTCTGAGTGAACCCAGTATCATTTTCTGTGGTATCACCTACCACTGTGAGTGGAAATGGTCCCCTCTGGACAAGGAATGCATTCGTGGCAGCAAACTGGCTCTCCTTCCCCAGTCCACTTGAAGCATCCAGGATGACAGTTTTCCACACATTTGGACTGAGGCAGAGACTAGTAACACCAAACAAAATACCCACCATGCATGAAAAATGCATACAGATATGAACATTATCCAACTAATCTCTGGGCTTTACTTAAACAAATGTAAAACCTCTAACTAGTTCCAAACAGCTCCAAGAAATACGATTACTGGCAGTTTCTCCATTTTATCCCTCCTTTTGCTTATTCTGATTCTGTTCTGTATAAAATGGTATACTCCAAACTATGCAATCTGATTGGCTAAAAGACTAAGCAGTGGATTGGTTCATTAGGAACCAATCCAAAAGAGCTGCTGAAAGGCGGCAAAGTTAAATAGATGCCATTGGCTACAAGCCGGCAAGCAAGCCTGTATAAAAAGGCTGCCGTGGCTTCAGCCAAACTGTTCTGTTACTGTCGCTTACTTGAATAAAGACTTTGTTTGTTGGAACCCGGTCTACCTCGCATTTTTCCAGATGGAACACTGGCGACGAGGATGGGATCATCTGAAGTGCAAGGCCGAGCACACGGCAGAAAGAATTCCAGACTAAAGTAATGGCTGGGAATAACGCCCCGCCCGCACCCTTCAATCCCAACGTAGAGGATTGGGAGTCATACGTAGACCATTTCCTGATGTTCTTAGAGAGCAATGAGATGGAAGAGATCTCAGACCAGAGGAAGAAGGCTGTATTCCTAATGCATTGTGGACCAACCGTTTTTAAAATGGCCAAAGCATTGGTGAAGCCCAGAGATGTGAAACAAATGACCTGGTCTGAACTTCAACGAATGTTAAAGGTAAAAATTGTAAAAATTGAAGGAAGCCCCTGCGAGATGGAAGTCGACTCAGGATCCTTCCTGTCAATGATGTCTTGGAACACAGTCAGACGGCTGGTTCCAAACATCAAATTAAAAGAACTGCAGAAACAAAAATTAACTCTAAAAGACTATCAAGGAAACCAAATCCCTGTGGTAGGTCTAGGACATTTCCGAGTCACTTACAAGCAGCATGCTGAAGTCCTGCCTCTAACCATAGTCGACCGGGACCGCCCCAGCCTCCTGGGCATCGAATGGTTCGCACCATTGGGCATCGGAATGACCGGGGTGAGCCGAATAGCTGCAACTGACTGGGAAGAGAGCCTGATACAAGAGTTCCAGGATGTCTTCAACGGCACCTTAGGCAGGTACCGGAGGACCCCAATTTTCTTTAGTTTAGACCCTCAGGTAGCACCTAGAAGATTAAAAGCCAGACAAATCCCCTTTGCTTTAAAGGCCAAAAGTGATGAACAGTTAAATAAATTAATTGAGCAAGGGGTCATCGAACCAATTGACCATGCTAGATGGCAGACACCAATAGTAACACCTGTTAAACCTGATGGGTCAGTACGCATCTGTGGAGACTACAAGGCTACCCAGAACCATGCGTTGCAGCAAAGCGCATACCGTGTACCAATCGTGCAACATTTACTGCACTTGCTAGGGGGAGGAAATTTTTTTGCCAAGCTTGATTTAGCCCAGGCATATCAACAGCTTCCAGTAGACCCAATAACAGCTGAGGCACAGACAATAGTAACTCAAAGAGGGGCATTCAAATGTAACAGACTTCAATTTGGAGTGAGCGTTGCCCCAGACGTTTTCCAAAGCCTTATGGAATGCCTACTAAATGGAATTACAGGGATCATGCCATATTTTGATGACATCCTAATTTCAGCTAAAAACACGACCCAATTAGAGAAAAGACTGAAATAAGTGCTAACAAAATTTAGAGAATCCGGCCTGAAAGTAAAAAAAGAAAAATGCTGTTTAATGACTGATCGCATTGCATTTTTGCTGTATTTAATTGACGGTGAAGGTATACACCCTACAGAAAAAAAGTCAAGGCTATTAGAGATGCACCACAGCCAAAAAACAAAACAGAATTACAAGCATTTTGGGGTCTGTTAAGCCTGGGTTCCCCAACCAAGGTTAGGTAAACAAGCTAAACAGAATGTGCAGCGTTAGTCAGATAGGCACACAGATAAATGAGTGAGCTAAGTTTGTATGTTTATTAACATACAGTAAAAATAACAGATACGCTTGTGCTATCAAGAATATATTTTATTCCAGTATAAGTTTATAGCATAGTCAAAAACAGTCCTATATTCATTTACCATGTAGTCAGTCCATTCAGGGATATTCAGTTAGCAAAGTCCATGTAGAATATCCTATTGTCAGTTCACATAAATCAGTCCGTTGTTGTCTCTCCCGTTCGAGCAATGCAGTCTTGCTTCCAAGCAGTAATCAGGGATCATCAAAGCCAGAGAGAGAGAGAGCAAGCTGTAGCCTTGCTACTTTTATATGGTTTTCATAACCACACCCACAATTGCTATTTTACATTTAAAGCTGCATACACTAACTATGATTCATAGTTAGTATTTCACCTAAAACAGTTAGGGTGAACAATGTTATCCCTAACAGGGTCTAATAAACTTCTCTAACATATTCCTCCCTCACAAGGCAACGATAGGTGAACCGTTACATCATTTATTGGATAAGAAAACTAGTTGGACTTGTGAGCATAGAGAACAAAAAGCATTCCAAGGCATAAAAAATCTGTTAACCTCAGACACCGTTCTTATTCAGTTTAGTAACACACTTCCATTGACGGTCACCTGTGACGCCTCACCATTTGGAGTCGGTGCCATCCTGAGCCACCAATTGCCTGACAGGAGAGAGGCACCTGTCGCCTTTTACTCGAAAACACTTTCTAAAGCAGAATGCAACTACAGTCAACTAGACAGAGAAGCCCTGGCAATTGTCACCGGAGTTAAACATTTTCACGAGTACCTCTATGGGAGAACAGTTTCAATGGTAACTGACCAGAAACCACAACTAGGAATTTTGGCGGGAAACAAACCCACACTGAACATTTTATCTCCTCAAATGATTAGATGGTCAGAATTCCTAGCAGCGTACTCCTACACTTTGATACATAGACCCAGAAAACAGATCTCCCACACAGACACATTAAGTCTAACACCGCTGCCAATGACGGAGGAAGACCCGGTGCCAACAATTACCACCCTGCAGATAGAAACCTGCCCCGAGCTACCAATATCTGCACATGATGTCACCAGAGCAACCGCTAAAGACCCAGTGACTGCCTGCATTTTAAATTGGGTAGGTAAAGGTTGGCCGGAAAACCCAAAAACTGAAAACTTTAAACATTTCCAGAACAGACAGACTGAACTGTCAGGACAAAAAGGGTGTTTATTGTGGGGTGATCGGGTGGTAATTCCTTCCAAATTACAAACTAGAGTGTTGGGTATGCTTCATGAAGGCCACCCAGGCATCGTGAAAATGAAAAGCCTGGCTAGGATCTATGTATGGTGGCCTGGTTCAGACAGAGATATTGAATACTAGGTTGCCACGCGCAATAAATGCCAGAAAACCAGGCTATCATCACCACAAGCTCCTATAAGGGATTGGGAGACCCCACGAGGCCCCTGGTCTCAGATCCATATTGACTTTGCGGGTCCGACCAGGGGGCATACGTTCTTGATTGTTGTAGATGCATACTCGAATTGGTTAGAAGTCGCAGTAATGTCATCGATAACAACCAACGCTGTGATAAAAAAGCTAAACAAGCTATTTGCAACCCATGGGTTGCCGGACATCCTAGTGTCTGACAATGGGTCACAACTGACCACTATACAATTTGAGCAATATCTAGCCTCCTTAGGCATACGCCATGCACCAACTGCGCCAGCCCACCCGGCGGCAAATGGTAGGGCTGAGAGAATGGTCAGGTTTACCAAGGGGGGTTTGGAGAAAATGGACCCAGGGGATGTCCAGGACAAAGTGGACCATTTACTCACCCTCCAACATATCACCCCCAGCACTGTGACTAACAAAAGCCTGGCAGAATTGCTAATGGGGAGGAAACTTAGATCACATTTGGATAGGTTACATCCAAATTACACCTTTGAGAACCCCCCCCCCCGACTCCTCCAGCCATTTCCGCACATTTGAAATCCGTGACCTAGTCCATGCAAAGAACTTTACCGGGGACCCTCTTTGGCTTCCAGCCACAATCACACAAATAACAGGCTCACGGTCCTACCCTCTGACCGTAGATGATGGCAGGGAATGGAAGCGGCACATAGACCAGCTTTGTTCCTGAAATATCGAGCGAAATATGACCGCGCAAACTCCAACAATAAAAGTCAACGAAAACAAAACCAAGGGGGGAGGGGAGAAAATAATACTGAAGGAAAAAAAGAACTGTTAAAAATAAACCCAGAACATCTAACCAATCAAAAAGAGCAAAAAGAACACTTACGGTTAGATGAAACTGGCAGAAATAATCCACAGATAGAGGAACCCATCCTGGAAGGGGCCAGCAAAGCCAGCTCGACCTGCCCGGGAAAACCAGGAGGGAGCAGCAAAACCACCGGCCTGAGCAACTCAAGCGGTAGCAACCTTGCGGACTCACCCTTCCAGATGATTCCATGGAGAAGAGCCAGAGAGACAGCGATCCTGTCTGAACTGCTCGAAGTCTCCAGCAAGAATGAACCGTGCAAGTCAAGTAGAGTCAGAAGAAGCCCCACCTACCTGCGTGACTACGTCACCAACGTAGGACTAAACTAAGGGAGGAAGGGTGTTCTGTATAAAATGGTATACTCCAAACTATGCAATCTGATTGGCTAAAAGACTAAGCAGTGGATTGGTTCATTAGGAACCAGATCAAAAGAGCCGCTGAAAGGCGGCAAAGTTAAATAGATGTCATTGGCTACAAGCTGGCAGGCAAGCCTGTATAAAAAGGCTGCCGCAGCTTCAGCCAAACTGTTCCGTTACTGTTGCTTATTTGAATAAAGACTTTGTTTGTTGGAACCCGGTCTACCTCGCGTTTTTCCGGACGGAACAGATTGCAAAAAAGGAATTGTCTATTAAATAAAGCCTGGAGTTATGGAATTTAAAAAAAGATTTAAGTGCTGACAATCAATGGGTTCCTTCTCACGGCCATATTACCATGCATTTCTGCATTCTTCATTGATCTATTGTTTTAAAGTACAATGATCTATTCATATTTTATTTTAGAATAATATTTAATCTGAAGGATTTAATCATTTATTCTATCAGTTTTGCTAAAATAAAATAAAATTCTGAAGAAAGAAACATCGAAGAGATTCAATGATTTCTTTATTTTTTTGCTACAAAACAAATTGAAAGCCTTTGGAACTAGCCCCAGATAGTTTCCCAGTTAAGACACAAAAGAAGAAATTAGGGATGTCAACTTTAAAGGACATGTTCTTTGTTTTTTCATATATTTATTTGTTGAATTCATTATGACAGATGTTGGTGATTTAATAAAAAACTTATTCTCTAGTTTGTACAACTGTACTGAGATCAGATGTCAAAGGTCACTTCCTTTCAAATTGTCCTTCGTTATTTCAGCTGTCAGAAAGGGGTTGTTCTTTGCATCAAAGTTATGTTGGACATTTTTCTTGGTCAGGGCATCACACCAGTAATTCTGATTTCCATGTGAACCTCGTCTGATTCAGTCCAAACCTGAACTCAGGTTCTGATCAGAAAAATTGCCTTCTAAATTGCCATATGAGGACAAATGAATTTGAGGCTATCAACATCAGAAACCCCAGCATTTGATGGCCTCTCTCCAATTTTATGGTAGCACAAGCTTGCAGAGGAGAACCAAAAGGGCCATGAGCTGTCTTCTAAAGCAGGGGTTGCCAACCTTTTGGACCTCAGGAACCAACAAACTCATAATTTTAAATCCCATGGACCACTAATATGAATCCATCATGTCGCTTGCTGAAGTGCCACAGACTCGCACTGACAGGATGGGGTCCTTCAGGCACTTAGCTTGGCTGCCTGTTTCTGCAGAAAACAAAACACCAGGATCTCTCTCCTCTCTCTCTTTCCCTCCCCCTCTCTTTCTCCCTTTCTCCTTCTTTTTCTCCATCCCTCCCTCCCTCCCTCTGCCTCCCCTCCTCTTTCTCCCTTTCTCCCTCTTTCTCTTTCTCTCTCTTTTTCCCTTTTCCTCCCTCTCTACTTTCAATTCTCAGTCTTTCTTTCTCCCTTTCTCTCTCTCTCGTCCCCTCTTCTTTCTCCCTTTCTCTTTCTTTCTCTTTCACTTTCCCTCCCTCCTAGAGGTGGTATTCAGCAGGTTCTGACCAGTTCTGGAGATCCTATAGCGGAAATTTTGAATAGTTCTGGGAAACGGCAAATACTACCTCTGACTGGAGATTTTGCATTATCCTTCCCCTGCCACACCCACCAAACCACACCCACAGAACCGGTAGCAAAAAAAATTGAATCCCACGACTGCTCCCTTCCCGTTTTCAATTTTCAGTGAAGGTCATCAAGCATGGGGATTAGACTTAGCTCACTTGAACTGAATAGAATATAATAACAGAGTTGGAAGGGACCTTGGAGGTCTTCTAGTCCAACCTCCTGCCATACAGAACAAACATCTTTTTAAAAACTTCCAGTGTTGAAGCATTCACAACTTCTGGAGGCAACTGTCAGGAAATTTGTCCTTCATTCTAGGTTGCTTCTCTCCTTGATGAGTTTCCATCTGTTGCTTCATTGACAATCTGGTTGAATAATGTCTTCGATTCATGCTTTCAGTCAATCATTTGGAAGCCTGCACTCTCAAACAAAAAAATCTCCACACCACAAGCCAGGTAAACACCTGGGAACAAACAGACTCCCCCTGATACCTCCAGCTCAAGCACACCCCAACCAGACACCCAGATGAAACCTAGCTTCCTAGTAGATGATAGCTGTCCTTTTACGCGAAGCCTCCAATACAGGAACACAGTGTTGCCAGCCAATCAAAGTCACAAAACAGACAAAAGAAACCAGAAACACAAATCAAGCAAACTCCAAGACCAATAAACACAGACCAAGACTCCCAACCAATCAGAATGAATAAAAAACCATCCTGGGACAACAGTAGGCTAGCCTCAAATTTAAAACTAACGCCTGTGATAGCTTGACCCACAGATGAACTCAATACAGAAGTCTGAGGATGGCAGATGAGATTCTGCTGAAACGTTGCTACAACTTTAACAGAACTACAATGACGTGGGATAATACCCGAAGGAAGCTGAATAGCACA
>BLBF01014072.1:41796-54017 GCA_015471245.1 Laticauda colubrina
ATATACATATATATATATATATATATATATATATATATATAAGCTGTCTTTTTATGTACATGCACATACATGCATACAGATCAATTATAATACCTAAAAGTGGTATTTTAATTATTTAGTCATAATCATCTAATTAATTTCATGATAATGTCATCAATGAAACACAAGAAAAAGGATGAGAGTTTCCAAAGTTGATAAAGATGTTTTTTAAAATTATCTCAAAATAGTAGTTGATTGCAAACCAAGTTTCAGTCAGCTGTGTGCTGTTTATAGAATGAACGCAATGTATTCATAAGAATTTGAGGAAATGAATGTTCTGATTTGAGGAGACCTCAGCTCAAGAACCAAGTCCCTTTGGAAACACTATGTTTGGAGAAGACATTGCACAAAATCTGGATCAGTTTTAGGGAAGGGTGATTAAATCAAGGAAGAGATAAAAGGAGCTGCTCTTAGCCGAAAGAAAAGACAACAGTTGCTCTATAGGACTGGAAAATAACAAGTCTGGAAGTAGCTTCTCCAACTTACACGATCTCTTGGTTGGAGAAGAGAGTCTACAGCACTCATCAGTTAACTGTTATCACAGAGCGTTGGCTATGGACAAATGGTCTCATTCCTAAGAGAGAAGATGCTGGGTGAATGAGAGAAAAATGTCCTAAAAAGAGAACTGAGTCAGTGATCCACAAAAGTTCAGTCTCCTCTTCATTGATATATCTTAATGTAAACATTTAACATTTACCAGTCAGAAAACTGGGATTCTTTTAGAGAGGAGGAGTTAGGCTAGATCAAGGGTCTTCAAACTTGGCAAGTTTAAGACTTGTGGACTTTGAAGAGACAATGGGATTACAAGTGGTAAAGAAAATCAAATACTAAGGAATATGGTTGACAGTACAATGTAAGACACGAATGGAAAATAATGATGACAAATTATTAAAACAGGTAAAGAAAGATCTAGGTACATGGGTTAAACTGCAACTTTCTCTATTAGAGAGAATTGCCACTATTAAAATATCCATTCTCCCTAAATTCACCTATTTATTTCAGACAATACGAATTAAAATACACAAAAAACATTTTGTGGAACTTAATAGGATAATTGCAAATTTTATTTGGCAAGGGAAAAAACTGAGAATAAACTTGAAAGCAATGCAAGATATGAAGAGCAGGGGAGATATGGCCCTCCCAAATTGGGAGTTATATCATTGTGCAGCTTCCTTGGTATGGCTGAAAGATTGGGTGAATCTATCTGATAAAAGAATACTAACTTTAGAAGGCCATGATTTACAGAGGGGGTGGCACGCCTTCCTTTGGGATATGGGGAAAACCAAACAAAAATATTTTCATAGACACTTCATTAGAGATTCTCTATTGGCCAATTGGAACAAAATAAGGAAAAAAACATTATTTAAAGGTCCTGATCTGGCTCTCAACAATGGAGGCAATGATTCACTCGAATAATTTGGACATTTATAAGATGTTAAAGTATAAAAATCTATCGGCTACACAAGGAAATTTGAAATTATGGCAAGACCTCCAGGAACAAGAGTTACGAATTGATCGATGGGCATATCTCCAGGTCCAGAATAGATATAGACAGGACATGAAAGACTTCAAATTTTATAATAAACTACAACAATGAGATAAAATTCTATTAGGCCCAGATAAAAAAATAGAACAAAATTTTACAACTATTTATTAGAGATAGAATTAGAGGAAGAAATAGTTGAAGATAATAATAAGCTTGGAGTAGGAATATAGGCCATAGCATTCCCCAATCAGAATGGGAGAAGATCTGGAATAGAAACAATAAAATTACAAAATCTGCATCATATGAAGAAAATGCTTATAAAATGTTCCATAGATGGCATCTACCTCCTTCGAGATTAGCGAAGATATTACCCAACATGAGCCCTAAATGCTGGAAGTGTAAAAGGAAAGAAGGAACATTCTACCACATGTGGTGGTCTTGTATAGAATCCCAAAGATATTGGCTGAAAATAAAGAAATGGCTGGAGGAAATTACATCTGAGCAGATTGAACTCAAACGAGAATTCTTCCTATTAGGGATTCTCAACAGACAATTGCCAAAAAAAGTCAAATATATAATTCTACATATATTGATGGCAGCTAGATTGGCTTTCGCACAAAGCTGAAACAACCCTATATTCCACCCGAGGGAATGATTATTCAGAAAATATCAAGTTGTGCAGAAATGGACAAAATAATTCTATCACTAAAAAATAAAGAAGTATCAGAGTACTGTATGAGTTGGAATTGTTGGTATGAGTGAATTGATAGAAGATAGACCACATAACAACAACAACAGCAATAATAAAGGCCATGTCACACTGCCCAACGGATGCAAAACGGATACAACGGACGAGCAAAATGTTCCATCCGTTGTTATCCGCTCTCAAAAGGGGCAAAAATTTGCATAACCGGAGCGGATAACACGGACGGGGGGAGGATGCAGGGCGGATGGTAAGCGGATGTGGAATGGAAGCCCAGCGGATGGAAGCGGATGGGAGCGGATGGCACATCCGCTAGGCTTCCGGGGGGCCTCAGCAAAGCAGACGCAGAATGGATACAGCGGATGCAGAGCGGACGCCGAACGGATGAAGCGGATGCACAGCAGATGCACAGCGGAAGCCTAATGGATGCTTGGCGTTAATTGCACATGTGGGGAGGATGCATTGCGTCAGCCCCGCGGATATAAGGGAAGCAGCTTGGAAGCAGGTCACCATTCAGAGGAAAGACCTGCTGCCTTATGGATTGACAGCCTTGCCTGCCCTGCCTGCATGCCTGCCTGCAAGCCTTGATGCCAGGCTTGCTGCCAGGCTTGCTGCCAGCCTGCCTCCAAGCCTTGCTGTCTGCCTGCCTGCCAGGCTTGCTGCCAGCCAGTCTGCCTGCCAGCCTTGCTGCCAGCCTTGGTGCAAGCCTTCCTGCAAGCCTTGGTGCCTGCCTCCCTGCCAGCATGCCTGCCAGCCTTGGTGCCTGCCTCCCTGCCAGCCTTTCTGCCAGCCTTGGTTCCTGCCAGCCTCCCTGCCAGCCAGCAACCCCACAACCATGCAGAAGCACAGCAATCCCCAGCCATCTGTTGCCAGCCTTTGCAAGAGGGACAGGGCTACCATCCCGCCCCCTGGCCCTCACTCTGGTTCTGCTGGGGCTTCTGCAGCACGGGCTTGCTCTTCTGGGGCTGGGGCTTCTGCTGCTTCTGCTTCTGGAGGAGCTGATGACAAGCACTCCAGCACCAGCCACCTCCACAGCATCTGGACCCTTCACCCCTGAGACTGAGCGACCAAGAGGAGTGCTAGAGACTCATTTTTGTTTTATAGCTTGTTGTTAATAAAGTCTATTTTTGATTCACACACTTGCTTCATTTCTTTTTTTTAATAAAGTCTTGGTGGAAACTTTTAGAAATGGTTTAAGCCTTTGCATGCTTGTGGGATGGGTTAAGATAGCTTTGGGATGGGTTAAGATAGCAGTGGGATGGGCAGGGATACCTTTGGGATGGGTAATAGCTGTGGGATAGATAAACCTCCAGTGCAAGCATAGTGGGACTGTATGGTCCACCCTCCCAGGTGCCACACTTATGGCCCTTTATTATCAATAACAATGTAATCATTCATCCACACGTCAACATAAACATAACTTTTTATTAAATGCCCTGTTCATTGTAGGGCCACTCAACATACACGGCACAATCTCATCCGTGTGATGAGACAGGCCGAAGGAAGCATCCATTAAGCATCTATCTTCCTGTCTTGCCACTCCACTGCTCCAGCTGGGGAGTTGCACCAGTGTTTCACAAGGTTGCGCTGCTTCTTCCCTTCACGTGAGGCTCTGTTGGGGCCTTGCACATCCTCAGTGTCTATCAGGTTTTGCCCTTGCCTCCATTCCCCAGGCTCCACATCCCCATTGCCTTGTTGATGGTCCACAAGCCTGTTCTGCAAGACTGGGTAGCGGGTGCGCATGAGATTGTGCAGGATGCAGCAAGCTTCCATGATCCTCCTCACGGTCTCTGGGTGATGCTGCATGGTGGTGAGAAGTACCTGGAACCTGTTTGCCAGGATGCCAAAGGCATTGTCCACCACCCGCCTTGCCCTGGACAGCCTGTAGTTGAAGATCCTCTCTTCACAGGTGAGGCATTTGGAGGTGTAGGGCTTCATGAGGTAGGTTGTGAGGGAGAAGGCGTCATCCCCCACGATGAAGTAGGGCACATCTTGTGTGTCGTTGGGCAGGGGTTCTGGATCTTGGAAGCCCACGATGAGGTTGCATTCCAGCCCCTCCTTGAGGTGACTGGCGTTGTATACCTGGGCATCTGAAGATCAGCCGTTGCATGAAGCATCGATGTACATGAACTTGTAGTCAGCATCAACCATGGCAATGAGGATGATGCTGAAGAAGCCCTTGTAGTTGAAATAAGTGGACCCCGACTTGGCTGGCGCTTTGCAGGTCACGTGCTTGCCATCTATGGCTCCAATGGTGTGGGGGAAGTTCCACCTCTGATACCACTGCTCTGCAACTTTATTCCATCCTTCTTCAGTGGAGGGGCACTGGAGGAGCTCCTCCTTGTATTCTTCGATAATGGCCTGCACCACTTCTCTGACCACAATGCTGATGGTGTTGGGTGGCACCCTCCAGCCGTACTGCATGTTCCTGTAGGCGGTCCCTGAGACCAGGTGGCGCAGAGTGAGTGCCACCTTGAGACCAGGTTCCAGGCTGGGCCGGAAGTTGGTGCTCTGCTTGGTCAACCTGGGTGTCAGCTGCTCAACAAGTTCATCAAACATGGCTGAAGGCATCCTCATGAAGTTCTGGAATGCCCGAGTGTCTTCGTTCTTGAGCTCCACCATCAGCTTGTTGTACAGTCCATCCTTTGCACTTCTGGCAAACCATCTTCGGACCCAGACTCTTCTTGGCCGCCTCTTTTTCTTCCCGTAGTAGAGTTCACAGAGCCTGTACATGGCTTCGCACTGTTGCAGAAGGATAGTGGCTGCCAAAAGGACTTTGTTACAATCCACGGTGGACATCAATGGATGCTGTGGAAGAGGAAGAGTCAGATGAAGGCTGCAGAGGTCTGCACCGCAGGGCTGCTGTTCTGAAAGTGAGATCCAGATGAGTTGCTCCCCCTTTTTATAGGCAGTGTAGGTTTTCCCCTATGTGTCCCTTTGCATCCTCTAGGGATTCTCTAGACATCCTTAATATCCAAGATTGGTCCCCTCTACGAACGTTTTTTCCATTTTAAATGCTTTGTTTCTGTGCTGCATCCACTAGGCATCCGTTCTGCATCCGTTCCGCGTCCATTCCGCTTCCTCCCTGCGTCCATTTACCGCTGGAACAGATGTAGTTGTACGGATGCGCAGCGGATGCCTAGCGGATATAGCGGATGCGTAACGGATGCAGAACGGATGGCTAGCGGATGCCTAGCGGATGCAGAACGGACAAATTGGATACATTTTCCGCTCAAAAGTTTTGAGCAGCTCAAAACTTTCTGAGCAGATGAAATGTCAAAAAACAGATGCTGGATGGATAGAGAGGAAGTAAAACGTATGCAGTGAGTACAGAACGGAAGCATCGCATTAATCAACGGATGGCAAGTGTTTCTCTCCATTTTACATCCTCTTTCCATCCGTTGGTGCAGTGTGACAGGGGCTTTAGCAACAGAGTGGTTAGTGCTTGAATGCACTACCTGACTTAGTTGTTACATCCTGTAACCCCCACTCAAACTATCCACTATTGACCTCACCCCATTCCTAAGAGGTCTATAAAGGGTGTGCATTAGTGCACAATTGTGCCTACCATCCCTGTCCAATTATCCCCATTTATTCGTACCTATTTCCTGGATTCCTGTTCATGTTTATACTTAGACCTATTATCTTGTAGGCGATGGAGAAATCAAATAAATAAATCAAATAAATAAACAAATATTAAAATCAATTATATAATGACCCCCCTTTTGCAAATGCTCCAGGGTGTCAGGTTCCAAGCAATGCAACCATTATATAAATTTCCCAGCTTTCCAGGTCACTAAACTATAATTTTATAACGATATGTCACATTGTCCAATCAGGATGTGAAATGTTCTCCTGGCAACTTCACTCATCCTTCCAAGCAGCTTTAAGAATGCGGCTGACTCATTGTCCAGTTATGTTGTTTTGGCTGGACTTCATCCACCTCAGCTCTCCCCCCTTTTAGACTCAAGTATGTCACACTGAATTCATATGAATCCACCGCCTAATCAAATTCATGCTTGACACAGGATTTATGAAGGTTTTCTTACAGGTAGTCCTCGACTTGTGACATCACTTAACAAATGATCAAAATTACAAGAAATGTTAATGGCCCATTAAAAAATTCTGGTTATTTTAAAATTGTGCCCCTCTTCCCCATGGTTTTGTGACTATGGGCACTTGGGAAGCAGCTGGCTGTTTAAAGTGGTTGTTTAAAGAAAAGTCCTTCCTGGTTCCCATGAAGTGAGAGGAAGAAAGAAGACACATTCCTAAGTAACTTTGGAAATACCTACCAAGCTTAAAGCAGTCCAAAGCCCAGGAGATGGTTCATATGTGCCCTCTCTTAAAGAGTTACTTCAGTCAAATATTGGCTAACCTATGTGTTGAGGAAACAGAAGGCTATGAACAGTTTAAAAACATTAATTATTCATTTATTTTATTGTTTAGTGATTATTTTTATTTTATTGTTTAGTGATTTTAATTTCATCGATCTATTTTTATTTCCTTTGTTCTTAAATAACCTCAGTTATCAAACATGCAAACAAAGAATACAAACCAACAATAATTGCAACCAATAATTAAATGTCATGAGCCAAAGCAACAATTTCATTATCAGGTCCCTATTTTTATCACTAGATGTTCCTTAGTGTTCAGATCTGATATCAGGATAATAATGAAGCATTTGGGAATATGATACAGCCCAGCAGTCCAGCACTGGAGACCAAAATGGAGTGGACTTGCACAGCCAACATGGATTTTCCGTTGGTGCTCAGCAGTAGTGGGATTCAATTTTTTTACTACCGGTTCTGTGGGTGTGGCTTGGTGGGCATGGCAAGGGAAGGATAGTGTAAAATCTCCAGTCAGAGGTGGTATTTGCCGGTTCTCTGGACTACTCAAAATTTCCGCTACCGGTCCTCCAGAACTGGTCAGAACCTTCTGAATACTACCTCCAATGCTCAGGTAGTGAGCATGAAAGAGACCCAGTCACTGCAGAAGACCAGCATGCTGAAAGTTATCAGCGTGGCTTCACTGAAGGCCTCAGGCAGGTTCCTGGCTAGAAAAGCCGCTATGAAGTAAATGACAGTTAAGAAACCTATATAGCTTGGAACAACATAAAACATGGTAACAGAGCCATTGTTGCATCAAAGGATGATCTCTTCAGGCTGGGAATGCAAGTCAGAGTCAGGAAATGGGGGCGAAACTCCCAGCCATATGGCACAGATATGTACATCAGAACAAGAAAGGTTGATGGAGTTGACCAAGCTCTTCCCCAACCATCTTCTCATCCTTGTATCAACCTTTTAAATTCTCAAGACTCTTTTTTATTGCTATGAATTCAAGATGGACTGGGATGTATATGTCGGTGTCATTTTTGTACAATTTGGCATTTTGGCATGCTGCTGCTGTTATTATATTAGTATTGTTGTTATTATTATCATCATCATGCTTGCGATGGTAACACTGTTGTGGTTGGCATTTCCTTATTTTTGAGAGCAGTGCATCAAAATTTCATTTTAATATGTGCCATAGTGTACACAAGAAAATGACAATTAATGATACTGAATTCAAGACAGTTTCATTCAAACTTCCAGAGACTACATCATGGACATTTTATTGAAAAGCCTTGTAGAGTTGGAAAGATAAAGAGACATTTTTCTCTTTAGACATTTCTCAACATAAAGAGACATTTTTCATCCTTAGTGGACATGTAAAAAGCTTTAAAATGGTTTCAAACTCAGACATAGATACACAGGATTTTAAAGAGAAATATTCCATTTAGGCAAAAATGTTTCATTTGAGGATTGGTGAATAAACAATTCAAAAAATGCCATCTAAGATAGTTTCAATATATCATTACTGTGGCTAAATTATTATAGGCAGAAAGTTGGGAAGATTCAGCACTACCCACTATGAAGGAATGGTTATTGAAACTGACAGAACTTGCTGAGATGGACAAACTGACCTTTTTGATATATCAACAAGATGCTCACTGCAGAAGTGATATATTTCAAAAACCTGACTATGGCATCTTTGACTTCAGGTAGACTAAGGACAAATATTTATTTTATTTTATTTGGTTTGTCAATAGCTTGCAAGATAATAGGTATAAGTAAAAACATAGTCATGAATACATGGATACATTTCAGAAAAATAAAAGAAACAGAAGGACAGGGATGGTAGGCATGTTGGTGCGCTTATGCACGCCCCCTACAGACCTCTTAGGAAAGGGGTGAGGTCAATAGTACACAGTCTAAGGTGAAAGTTTTTGGGGTTTGGGGAAGAAACCACAGAGTCAGGTAGAGTAATCCAGACATTGACCACTGTGTTCATGAAGTTGTATTTCCTGCAATCAAGTTTGGTGCAATTAATCTTGAGTTTGTATCTATTGTGTGTGCTTGTATTGTTATGGTTGAAGCTGAAGTATTCATTGACTGGTAGGACATTGCAATGTATGATTATATATACAATACTTTGATTGGACAGAAGGCAGCATAGTTCTCGGTTTTTTACATCTAGATTTTCAAGTCTGGGGCATAAGGTATTCTGCAACGAGTAGAGGAGTGGAGAACTATTCTTGTGAAATATTTCTGGATTTCCTCAACTGTGTTAATATCAGATATGTTATGTGTGTTCCAAACTGATGAGCTGTATTTGAGTATTGGTCTAGCAAATGTTTTGTACACTCTCGTTATTAGTGTAATATTACCAGAGTAAAAGCTATGTAAGATGAGGTTAACAACGCTTGATGCCCTTTTGGCTATGCCTTTTTGGCTATGGAGTTACAGTGGGCTCTAGCACTTCAGTCATACTCTAAGATCCTTGACAGAGTTTGGATCATTCACAAGATCTTGACTATTCAGCCTGCATTTTATTTTCTGGTATTTTTTTTTCGAATATGTAAGGCAGAGAATTTATTTGTTGAGATTTGAAGTTGGCATTTCTTTGACCATTCTGATACATAGTCGAGGTCTTTTTGAAGGGTAGCAGTATTGTCTGTGGTATTGAATAGCTTTACATCATCAGCAAAAAGAATGCAGTTGCTCTTAATATGGTCACAGAGGTCATTTATGTAGAGTAGAAGAGAGTTGATCCTAGAACACTGCCTTGGGGGAACACCATTGTTGGCAGGTAAAGAATTTGATAGGACGCTCCCAATTTTGACCATTTGTTGTTTGTTTGACAGGAATGCTTCTATGCAGTTATGCAAGTGTCCAGAGATAACAAAAGATTTTAGTTTTAGGAGTAGTTTGTTGTGTACCACTGAATCAAAGGCTTTACAGAAGTCTAGGTAGATTGCGTCTATTGCTTTGCCCAGATCGAGTTGTGTCGTCCATATGTTTTTGCATTGTAAGAGTTGCAGATTACATGATAATTTTTTTCTGAAACCAAATTGTTTATTAGAGAGTAGGTTGTTTGTCTCTAAATGGAAGATAATGGATTGGTTAATAATTAATTCCATAAGTTTACAGGTGACGCAATATAAAGAAATAGGTCTGTAATTTTCAAGTAGGCTGGGGTGTCCTTTTTGAAGATGGGGATGACTGTGGCTTGTGATCATAGTTTTGGCAAGGAGCTGGTCCTGAAAGATTTTTTGGAGATTATGCTTCGAGGTTCGGCTATGGCAGTGGAAAGCTTTTCAAAGAAATAGGCACATATTCCATCTGGTCCAATAGAAAAAGATTGTTTTAGATTGTGAAGTACTTTTTCAATATTGTCTACTGTAAAATTGATTTGTGTTAGATCATTGTAATTGTCTATGGTTCGACTAGGAAATACTGGGCATGATCCATTGCTGTTTACAAATACTGAGCCAAAGATTGTGCTAAAGAGGTTAGCTTTAATAGTGTCGTTGTTGCAGTCTTCACCATTACGTCCTTTCAGGGGTAGGATGGACCTTGAGTCTTTTAGTTTGTTGTTTTTTACAAAATTGTAGAAAGCACGGGTGGAATTGGTGGCATAAATTTTTGTATCGGCTTTTGAAGTTGGCAACATGACCAGATTTGTTTTTCCGCCGAAGTGATCACTTTTATATGTATTTTATATATATCTTTTAAAGTGCCTTGAGGATTAAAAATAATCACTATCTTCCAAATACCATTTAATTATTTCAAACAAAATCATTGGCCTATTATATAGGGAGAATATGCTTGGGTCATTTTCTAGGTGTAGCCTGTTGGAAAATGTTCAGACTTAAATTTCCTCTTTCTCACATTTCTACATTTCTTTTGGTCATAAGCTGCTCCTTCATATTCAGGTCTGGTTTTAGAATGATAATGTAGCATTTGGGGATGAAGATGCAGCCCAGCAGACCAGCACTGGAGGCCAGGATGGAAAAGACCTGCACAGCCACCATGTATTTCCCTTTGGTGCTCAGGTAGGTGGGCACAAAACTCACCCAGACACTGCAGAAGACCAGCATGCTGAAGGTGATCAGCTTGGCTTCATTGAAGGACCCAGGCAGATTCCTGGCCAGGAAAGCCACCGTGAAGCAGATGGCAGCCAAGATACCCATGTAACTAAGACTGACGTAGAACATGATGACAGACCCTTCGTTGCATTGCAGGATGATCTCTCCAGGCTGGGAGTGAAGGTCAGAGTCAGGAAATGGGGGAGAAATACCCAGCCAAATGAAGGAGATAATAATTTGAACAGCAGAACAAGAAAGGATGATGGAGCTGGCCAAGCTCTTCCCTAACCATCTCTTCATTTGGTTTCCTGGTTTTTTGGCCAGAAAAGCCAGCACCACTGTGATCGTTTTGGCCAGGAGAGAAGAAATTGCAACTGAGAAGATGATGCTGAACAACATTTGTCGTAGAAGGCAGGTGACTTTCCTTGGTTGACCAATGAAGAAAAAAGAAGACAAGAAGCAAAGCAGGAGGGAGATCAGGAGGATGTAGGAGAGGTCTCTGTTGTTGGCTCTGACAATGGGCGTTTCTCGATATTGAATGAATACGATTAAAATAAGGCCTGTGCTTAGGAACAAAATTAAGGCAAAAGAGACCAGAATGATACTCAGATGTTCTTCATAAGACAGGAAGGTTAGAATTTTGGGGATACATTGGACTCGATCCTCATTTGGATATTGATCATCCAGGCACCTGGTGCATTTTTCTGTATCTGAAAATACCAAAAGGATTATTTGTTTTAACAGTCTCCCAATTTACATTTGAAGAAGCAGGTTCTTTGGACAACAGTTGACATTTCCAAATTTATTTTTAACACTTTCCCAAAACAAAGATAGCAAGAATACGTCTCCCTCCCTCTCCTCTCCCTCGCCCCTGTCTCTCCCTTTATCTCTTTCTCACACAAACTATGTTTGTGTGTGTGTGTGTGTGTGTGTGTGTGTATAGATATATGGATCTTTGGTTATTCTGGCTTTCTCCCACGTAAAATTGGAAGTATCTAGGTGACATTTCGATGAAGTCTCATTCAACATCTTCAGTCTTGTGTCTTCGGCTTCGTGCTTCTCGGAATAATGTGAGTTTGCAGCTGCGTCTTCCTTTTAACTGCTGGTGGGGGTGTGACTTGATTGGGTGGGGGCTTGGCTGTGTTCTGATTGGTTGGGGGTTTGGCTGTTTTATGTTTGGCTGGGGGTGTGTTCTTTTCAGGAGGGGGCCTGGTTGTGCTCAAGTTAGTCTTAGTAACCAAACACCCAACCAATCAGAACACAGCCAAGGCCCCACCCATCAACTCACCCCCCCACTAACAGTTAAAAGGAAGAAGGAGCTGCAAGCTCACATTACTCCGAGAAGCATAAAGCCAAAGACACAAGCCTGAAGATGATGAATGAGACTTCATCGAAACATCACCTAGATCCTTGAAATATGATGCGGGAGAAAACCTGAATAAGCAAAGATCCACATACAAATACCTGCAAAAAACTCAGGAAACAGATCTATATCTATATCTATATCTATATCTATATCTATATCTATATCTATATCTATATCTATATCTATATCTATATCTATATCTATATCTATATCTATATCT